>CAUHTR010001905.1:0-23341 GCA_959609185.1 Schmidtea polychroa | reverse complement strand
TAGGAAATTGTCAAATGAACTTTGTTTTATTGATTTTAGTTAATTTTAAGATTTTTTGTTAAAATAATGAATAAAGAAGTAAGATATTTATTATTTAAATATACATTAAATTTTTCATAGTTCATCTAAAATATCCAGTTCCTTCAAGCACTTCGGGAAGAATCTTTAATATATTTTTGAAATTATTATGATCTGGTTTTCGAAGTTCCTCATTAACTGCTTGGGATATTGCAGTAAATCAGTCATTGAAGGTAAATCTGTCTGCTAAATCCATCAGCCGAAGAAACTTTAGTGCTTACCCCATTTTTAATTTTGCTAAACACCCTTTCGATGGGGTTCAAAAATTGATTATATGGCAACTTTTCAATTTGAATATTATTGTGAATGGATTAGCTCATCTTTGGATATTGGGACCTCGATTTGTTGGCATATTGTTATAAATTCTATTGCCTACTCGTGATCTACCGAATCTCTTGTTTGTCAATGTATTGAAGAGCATTCATCTATGAAATTCTTGAAATGAAATAGTCAATTCTGGTGAAAGTTTCTGACATATTCTCATATATTTTTTTATAATTAATTAATTTTATATTGAAAATATTTTGCTAATTGAATGTCCGTATGATAAATCAATGTCCTATTGTGTATATTTTTTATTATAGAAATTTTGTGAACCGTGTTTGTATGTATTTATTTATTTTTCTTCCAGCAGTGATTTTTTCTATCTTTCTACGCCAAACACCACTGAGATACGTTCTGTATAGTGGTGGTTGGCGTGTAAAATCACTCACCAATTTATTTACCAATTGTAATTGGTTGTAAAATCATCATCATCATAAAGCGTCAATTTATCAATTACTGAATTGCTAATCAATTATGTTTTTTGGAAATTTATTTTAGCCATTTTACAAATGGCTTGCAAGTAATTTTTTTTATTTAAAGTAAATTTTAAGACTTGAATTTTGATCCATATGGATATGAGATCATTATTCAAGTTCTTAAATATTACTTTTAATCAACAATATAATTATAAATTATTTTAAATTAATTTTCAGGCTCTTTTTTAGGAATTTTATGTCATATATTAAAGTATTTTGGAATTATTTCGAAAAAACGTGAGTCAGATATGTTTTTAATTATAATTAATAATATAAATGAATCAATCCCCAAAAATATGTATTTTTTTAAAACAATTTGGGAAAAATCGCCTATTATGAATAAAATAATTTTTGTAATTTTTTTTCTGGGCTCTATATGAAGGGCTTCTTTCAGGAAAGCAAATCTGGATTGAAAAGACATTGAACCAAATTCATCTGCTCTTGAAAATTTAATTAAAAATATTTTTAAAAATTTTCAGCGATCTTTTTTTTTTCTAAAAATTGTCTAAAATAGAATTAATATAGAAACGTATCTCAGCGGTGCATTTCGATGAATCAAAAGTTTGTATGTGTTGTGTTTGTGTGCAGTTTTTAATTTTTCTTCCACTTTTCAGATTTCTATAGTATAAGCACTCTAAATGAGAACATTAAAGTAAGTATGTATGTTTCTATAATGTAAGATTAATGATTTTTTTATATTATAGGAAACGGTTCTCAGTGGCGTTTGGTGTATAGTGTAATTGCCAATTTAATGTCACATCTGGCTATGACACACACACACATTTATTATAGGTAAATTAATATTTATATTATTAAATATGCAAATCAATGGCCATTCTATGATAATCAATTGTCGGTTGGTGTAAAATTTGTTTGACCGGACTATCGAAGAAATTTAAACTGACCAGATCGGCGAATCTATTTATTTATGATAAATTTTCAAGATTTGGAATCTGTTTATCCTTATTATTATGATGCATTCTCGAATTGGTAGTAATCTAATCTGAATAGAAATATACGAAATCGCTATTCTGCTATCCTATTTCAGTTGGAATCCACTTACGAAAAAATAAACATTCTGATGCTGTCATTGTCATCGCCGAAATCTGATAGTCAACTATCGAATAACGTGAGAAAATCTTACACTGGCACTCGACAAAATTGTATATCTAACTTCATGGTTGGTCACTGGCAGTATGAGTATGGTGGTTTCACTTAACCTAGATATAATCACTCTCAAGTCAAGTATAGCAGTCAACATCGGGTTCTCCACCTAGGGGCAATCTGAATCAAATTTTAAAAGGTGTTCAAGCAACGGAAAGTTCAGAAGTAACATTTCATGAAAATCTCGTATTATATATCTCAATGAGCGTAACAAAATTCAGATTTCGAACAGGAATCTATTCTATTTTACAATTTATTGCTGAATAGTACATCTTTGCCGGAAAAACCGTAACTTCTCGTCACTTACAATACTTTCACTACTACGAGAGTCGTTGCCCGCGTATCGCCATCTATGCGAATCAACTGGGAACCACTGACATGAGTGTCAACTATTCCCAACCGACCCACACGGACAGGTCAACTATATCTATATGTTATGATGAATAATAATAATAATAATAATTCAAAATTCTCATATTTAATCATACTGTCTTGCTCTATAAACGGTAACTTCTACGCTGACTGCTAATGCATAAAAATCTTCTAATCCTTGATGGCATTCAGCGATCACATTCTCTCCGGACAAAACCATACTTTCAGATGCCATTCCTCTTCCAATATTATTTCATTATCAAGCATTTCCGTCTAGCTTTTGTAACTACTGGCCTTCCTACTTTTAAAAGTGGCCCAACCGGTATTCATGACCTCGCCCATTTACCTATTCCTCTCCTCAATCGTCATTGGAAAATCTACCATTTATTTTCTGTACTTCTTGGTACTCAATTCCATTGTTTAATTCGATTGGTACATAAATTCTCGCTTTCGTCATTATTCTAATTCATATTCTCTATTATTTGCATGGTCTCTGCATAGCTCTTCTAGCCCAAGACATCTCGTGGTTAAACGTCGCTTCTCAGAGAAGGTCATCACTGAAGCATTTCATAGAAACAATAAAATAATAATTTTCATCTGTTTGCGCAAAGAGAAAACTCATTCAGTTGAGTCTAACTAATTTATTTAAGTTCATATTTGAGTTACATAATAATACACTAACAAATAATAAAATAAAATTGAAAAAGATTTACATTTTTTCCTTTCTTTGTTCTCTGTGATACTAAAATTTGAATGATGATTAGATTCGAATGATTTGTTGAGCTGGCTTCCATGATTGGATCTGTGTAAGAGTTTGGTAGATTAATTTAATTGAAATTTACAATAAAATTTTACTTGTGTAAGAGTTTGGTAGATTAAGGGAACTGACCAAGTGGTTTTCTTATATTGTAAATTTTGTCCAATCAGGACTTAGCTTGTGTGTAATATAGTGTTTTTCTCTTATTTTGTGTTTTTTAATTGTTTTAATTTAATTAATTTAGTGTTTATTAATTTTATTAATTAGTGTTTATTAATTTAGTGTTTATAATTAATTTAGTGTTTATTAAACTTTAATTTTTTAATTATTCTAGCTTTCAGCCCAACACTATATTTATCTTTCCCTATCATGTAGTATTTTAGTCTTAAGATCTTTAATGTTCGCCCATCTTCTGACATATATTAATGATTGAAAATGTAATATTGGAAAATGAAATCATCATCAAAAGTATCGAGGTTACAAAGATTTTGAATTATTTGATTCGACTCAGGAATCCTTTTTGAGGGCAAAATAAGCTTTACAGGACAAGAAAACGGGTAAAGTAATTAAGCTAATAAAGCCTTGGTGGATTGTAGCAAAAAAAGGTTTTATACGACTGAATATACTTGTTATATAATTAGATCAATAATTTGGGAATTCCCATTTCATAATAGAAGCGTAAAGTCGTAAATTTTTACAAAGCATAACCCAACATATAGCTTTAAAACGGAAATATAAATATTTATCTAAGCGAGGGTTGGAGAAATTTAACTTCGAGGATTATAAGAAATTGCTAATAACGGAAAATTAAAATATAAAATCTATATTTCAGGAGTTATTATACAAACAATTCTTAAATTAATTAAGATTTTTTGAAGCTGGAACCAGGAAAAAGGAGATAGATTTTCATTGAAAATAAGTGGGACTATTTTGGAAAGAGAAGTAAAGTGATTAAGAAGTATAGATCTAAATTATGAGTAAATTTCAGCTGATTTGACTCACTGATTTGGACACTCTATTAGACTGAACAAGAAAAGATCTTCGATGGATTATTCCGAATCGCAGCCTACCTTTGCTTAAACTCTAAACCAGTTAGTACATCACCAACATTACTTAGTGATGGATATCATCTGGGTGAATTGAATTATACAATTTCATGGTATTTATATAAATAAGGTCATTAGTAAATTTTTAACCTACCCGAATCCAGCTTGGGTATCAAATGAATCAAACAGTTCCAACATCATGAAGTGACACGTGCCTTACGGTTGATTCAAAAATCTACCGATTAAGGTAACACAAGATACTGGAGCCATGACGACTAATAGATAGTCATAAATTCGAAGTGAAAGTTTTTATATCTTAGGAAATGTATTAAAAGACTAAAATCACCTTTAAATGCTAATCAAGTAAAATAATTTTAATGAATAAATAAAATGTTAAAATTTAATTATTAATAAAATTTCTTTTAATATTATTACTTTTTCTTCATATTATACTTTTTAATATTTTTTTTGGTTTTATACTTTATAAGATATTTGATATTTGGAAAGTAATTTCGCAAATCATAGTTTTCAAAATTTCTTAGAGAATAAGTTGTTTTACTACTTTAATATAATTTCTTTAGAATTAAATTCAAAATCTTTACAAGTCATTAATCTAAATCATAATGAATTATAACAATATTTTGGATGCTATTGTTCAATTTTATTTGGACAATCCTCAAAAATGTCTGCAAGATCTTACAAAATTTACAAGTAGTTATCACGATTAACATAATTTGAGTTAAATATAATTTTTTAGACTAAAGATGCTAACGTCTTAAAACAAAAAGATATTTTGATGTATAGATGTTATATTGCACTTCGTAATTATAGAGTACCAATAGATGAAATAAATCCAGGAACCTCGTCTACTGAACTGAAGTCAGTTCGCCTTTTGGCAAAGTACTTCAGTGACACACGATCACAGTATATATTATTGAATTAGTAAATTGATTCTATAACCAAATTTAGAAAAGAAGTTATTCAAGAAATGGAAGATATACTTAATGCTAATCTAGATGTTGAAAATGATATAACATTGTTAATGGCAGGGACGATTTATTTGCACGAAATGGTAAAGATATTATTGAAAAATTTCGTTATTAGATTGTCCTTTTAGAGACCCGAACAAGCTTTAAAGGTGTTACACAATGGTGATTCATTAGAATGGTTGGTAATTTATTTTTCTAATTATTTCACTTATATAATCAAAAATTGTTATGAAATTTTGATAATGAATATAAATTTACTGGTGCGGAAATTGATAATCATTTTTTATGAAAATATGCCGTGGCTATTTTGTTACTAGGCAACAATGTTTTTGCAAACAATCTTGATAAATATTAAGTTTTGAAATTGCTTTTTATTGTTACTTGTAGTGCACTTTGAATATATTGTATCGTATTAGAGGTGATATTGGGAAGAACGGTGCTTAGTACTATTTAATAAGGAAGTATACATAATTCTTTCACAAAAATCATAAAGCATTTGACTAACACGTAAGGATTCCCAGTGGTTATAAATTCATGTGATGCGAGTTTTATTGGTTATTGCAAAATATAACGAAAATAAAATACTGCAATTCAAAGATACCGGAGGAGGAATCCGTGCGTCTTCCTGGCTTTTGAAAAGAATAGTTATTTTAAATATATACATCGTAATAAAATATGTTAACATTCTAATATATTGATTTTTAAAAATTAGTTTAGGATTTGTAAAGAAATCAGATATGCTTCGGTTTACATTATTCTATTACGAAATTTAATTTTTTTCATCAAACTACAGTAAAACTCGCTCAACACGAAATTTGATGAACCTGAAAAATAGGTTTACGCTAACCGAGTTTCGTGTTGAACGGGTTTCGCTGTACTGATATTGAGGTGAAACCTGAGAAAAATATATTGGTTAAGTTTTACTGTCTTTACTAACGGCTATTAAATAATAGAGTCTTATGACGAAATGCGTTTATTTGTATTCGATATGGTTCTCATGATATCAGGGGTTTGAAATTTAGAGGCAATTACTGATATTATATTAGCAAGATTTAATATTATTTCGACAAATACTAAAGACAAATATTTCATTAAGAATGTTGAATTGATTAACATTTGGATATAGCGACTTTATTTTTGTTAGACATCTTTAATAGACATTGGATAAAAAATTTACATAAGGGGTCATTGCATAATTACCATATTAAATGCCTAAACTGTCCTCTAGCCTGCCATGCATCTTGCTGTAGCAGCTTTGTTGTAAGCAGATTGTTGCAATTAAAACTCTTTTGGTCTAACTGGTACATAAAATACAACTAGCGTGATGTCATGTTCAGCTCAACTCATTACCCACCTTTGATCGTGACATAATTATGCAATGACTTCTTATTTATAACTACAAAACTCACAAAAGCTGGCTGTTAGAGCTTATCAATATCTTAAAATGTATTGAAATACAAATCTTTAAATATCGACTTGTTCCACAATCAAAAATAAACGGCTTAATATGTATGAAAATGCTAATTATCGAAAAAATGTTATTATGTCTATAATAAAGGAAAACATGGTACTTTCCGGTTATCTCGACATAAAAAAATGAAGTTTCGATTATAAAAATCTTTTTAAACCGGCCAAGTAATTATAGTCATATTGACATTTACATATAGTAAGAGTTTATTCGACAAAGTATTTTGACCCCTAGGGGTAACGGGCACATAGGGGCTGGTCGTTTTTGATGAGGTCAAGAAAACCGGAAAGTACCGAAAACATTTTCCACTGATATTCAATACAATTTCTAATTGCAAACTAGTTTAGAGATTATTTGGTTCTCATAAGTACTATGTAAGAAACTCGATCCCAGAATCTATTTGGTAACACATGGATGCCATGAATTTCTCTTAATGCCTAATTTATTAGATATTAAATGTATTTATACATTTGATAAAAGCAGAACAAAAATTGTGATATTTGATGCGACTTGGCGACAGGGTCAAGTAATGAAGTCTGGTCACAAAATTTTCTGGGTTTGATTCCGGATGACATCGAATTTCTTACATGGTACCTATGAAAGCCAAATTAGTTTGAAATTATTATAGAACTAGAAATCGAATTAAATATCCCTTTAAAAACTTGATTTTATTCATTTAGTCACCTGGAAACCAAAAGTAACCAAAAGTCGTAAAATTTTTATTTTAAAAGAAACCAAAAGTCCTAATTTTGCTATGTTTTAAAATAAAAATTTTACGAGCTGACGAAACGCGATTCATGTAAATTGATTTTGTATATGAATTTGGTCCACTGTCAATTTTAGGGGAAATCAATTTCTAAGATTTTATTCCCAAATGTTTATATTAATTAATTAATTTTTAATAACGGCAATTAATAATTATGACAGCCAATCTATGGCTATTCAAGCTTTAGTACAAATGAATAGAGTTGATTTAGCTCAGAAAGAACTTAAGAAAATGTTAGAAACCAATGAAGACGACGTATTGACCCAAATAGCATTAGCTACGGTTAATTTATCTATGGTAAAATCATAATTTGAGTAAAGAAAATTTTGTTATCGTCTGGTTGTCAAGGGCGGTGATAAATTGAGGGAGGCGTTCAATATATACCAAGAACTACTGGAAAAATACCAAGCGCATACGAATTTGATAAGAAATGGTTCAGCGGTTGCTCTGTTAGGATTAGGCAAACCCGAAGAAGCCGAACCGATTTTACAAGATGCAATGGATAAAGTAAATTGATGGTAATTTTTAGGCGAACATTTATCTGTTACAGAATCCCAATGATCCCGAAACTCTAATAAATATGATCGTCCTGTCGCAAATGTTAGGAAAACCATTTGAGGTGTCCTTTTTATTGATATAACCTTTAATTGGAGTTGTAATTAGATAACTAATAGATTTATTTCACAACTCAAGGATTCTCACCCTAATCACCCATTTGTGAAAGATTTCAACGCCAAAGAAGCGGAGTTTGATCAATTGATGGATAATTACGAAGTCAGTGTGGCTATTTGATTACGTGGTTTTGATTAAAGGGATTTTTTCAATTTTATTTTGGTATGTAATAATCAATATAATTATTCTTACGGTCTTTTATTTTTTGATATTTAATTTATATATTTAACAATTTTCAATTTACTTATCAAATGTCACTATCGAAAAAAGATAAAAATAATAAGTGACAATTATATTTTATTTATATGTTTAGCAATAAAAGCATATCCCAAGTTATCTTTATTACAAATGTTCTCCATTGCATTTTTTTCGCCATTTCAAAATTATTGGTCTACTTGCGCGTCACTAAATTTTTTACGTCGTACACGTACGGTACTATAAATAGATTAGGAACAACTATCTTAGATCAATAGGTTTTTTTTCAGAAATGAATAAAATATGGTCTAACTCGATCAGAATACACAGTTAATTGATCAATAGAAAGCATGGAAAAACAGTAACTGAATTGATAATAATTGAAAGCATAAAAGTTAAAATGTACAGAGATCATGATGAAAATATCGATGAATAAGTATTTCTACTAAACGACCTTTGAAAATTGTGCCCATATATAAGAAAATTATAAAATATTCATGCGTATTCCTAATGCTGCTTGACGGGACAGCCTTAGTTTTTGCTTACTCGATTGACGGCTTTCAGGCATATAAGAAATTTCGATCCAGAATTTGGAATGGGGAGTCTGTTGACTTACAACGACTGGCAACCATGGCTGGTATATGTGATGGGAGTTTGTTCAAAAAAGGCATTTGTCGTTGATTTCTATCGGTAATATACCATCATCTAAGATTCTCGGTGAAGATTTTTGAAACGAACTTTTCGGAACGCCAAGTCATAACATTGTTATTGGAACAATCTGAATTCACAAGGATTGAGAGTAACAGAGAAGAAAGGTCTATATTATGCTACGGATTTGATAACCTCAAGTTTTGCAGAACTAAATGTCACTCACAAGAGTGCTGAGCGTATGAAGAATTTACCGGGAAATTGTGGATGTGAAAATGAAGCTCTTTTAAAGTCTAAGATAGCACAATAGAAATATCTTCATTTCCATACAATTGGTAAAATCTGAAAAAAATCAGGCAGATGTTCTAAGGGGTTTTCGAAAAGATAGCTAATGTTGGGACGCCACTCGGTTGACATTTGATTGGATTGCCATATATTTGTCATATATTTTCACTGTGTTACTGTTTTCGAGTACGCGAAATTCTATGCTTTGGACGAGTTGCGAGTATGGCCTATGGATGAAAAATCTAAAGATTTCGACGGTGAACGCCTCAGTCACTATTCTAGTCATTGAAACATTATTTCTCTTTGGAATTTTTACTAGCACCATTTGTGATGAACGACATGTATGATTTTTCTCCTGACATCTGGCTATCACATCTATCGGTGACAAGTCAGTGGAGAAACCTCCACATTTCGGCCCCATATCAACCGCAGTGATTGAAAACACCAGTACACCCACTAGCTCAAGCATCCTGAGGGTACTATGAGGAAAAGGAAAGGAAAGTGACTACAAAATGTTTAATGTAGCATTACAAGTACACAAAATTTATATTAATATACATGAATAATACTAATAAACATGAAGATTCAAAAACATAAAAATATACCGATGTCTAAAAAATGAATTATCGAGAAGTATAGTTGCGATTGCTTTCTCAAAAATAACTTGCGAATAAATAGACTGGATTTAAACGGTTGACGATTCCTTGACTGAATATATAATAAATCGGTTGGCTGGCTATTGAATAGTTGAATGATTTTAAGCTGAATACGTTTAAAAATAAACAATGAAATGGTCGTTTACGATGAGTGCCTATATAGTTGTTGGTGGAATTTCCCTGACCAATGAAAATCATTTAAATTAAAATTTTAAGTTAATTCGACATCTAACTTTACTGTTATTTTAATGGTGATTTTGATTTATTCTTATTAGTTCGCTGATGGTTTTTACCGATTTGTTATTTTTATTGGGTGATTGGCTAGTTCTTAGAGTTTATTGTTTGTATCTTTGGTATTTTTTGGTTTTTCATTTTATTTTGAATTTATTCCTTTTTAATTAATTTTTCTGTTGTTGTTTTATTCATTGTGAATACTTATTTGCTTATTTGATTTTTTCCTATTTTTACTTGTTAACTTGAGGATTTTATTTCAATTGTTATTTTCTTTACTTTCTTTTATATTATTTCTTAGTTTGTTTTTTCTAATATTGTTTTATTTTTCAATTTTTCACTATAATTTTTACGTTTTTCTCATATCTTATCAGCACATCGCAACCGGCCTTTTCACTGTATTTCATTATTTATTACAAAAATAATTATAAATAAAGTTTAAAAAAACTTATTATTAAAACCATAGTCTTCAGCCCAAAACTAAAATAAAGAGTAGATGGGGAACGTGGAGAAACTAAAAAAAATCCCATGCAGCTAGGTGTCATGTAAAATCACTAGACTTTGTTTTCTTGTACAACATTACCACGGAGGATGGCGAACACCAGAGTAAGGCTCCGTCAAAAGGTCTATTTATCATTGGGGATTTCTGTGTGAAAACGAAATTGAATGCACGACAACCAAATAATTTCAATTTGTCGGATGATTGTTGTGGAATTATCTGCTACAAGATGTACTGTTTCAAGACTCAATGGAATTGTAACTACATCAACTAATCCACTGACGTGGAGGTTGACGGAGTATCACATTTCTTCATGGATATTCGAGGACTACTCTAGTCTCAAAGATAAAGTAGAAGACGATGGGGAGTCAAACTATGATTTGCAAGAGCAAATGCCATTGCACTTTTGAAGGGTATTTTCACCTTGCTCATGGCAGAATATAATTTTAATTTTGGTTTTAATATTCAGTTTTGCATAATTCATAAGAAAATTAAGAAGTGTTACCTGCGCCAATACCAATAAATCTTTAATAACAGTTATTGTCTTTTCACAGCTATTCAATAAGATTTCTAGCTGAAGACTAGTTTCAAATTTATTTGACTTTCATCGGAATCATGTAAAATACTGGATCCCACTCAATAACCTAGTGACCAGACCCCGAAACTATATCACCAGGCTGCTTCAAGTACCAAAATCTTATAAAATAGACTAATCACCACATGTGCAAACACAATTAAAGTTTATAGTAACATTTAATAGCTATAAGTAAAATATTAAATTCTGATAACTTACTGATTAAAAAATCTTTTGAAAATTATATTCGATGAGATTTGTGAATATATATTAGTATCAAGCTTACTTGACACTTAACGATGATGTAAAAAATTCAATCTCTTCTGAGATAAAATCTAATACAAAGTCATTAAACATTCTGTATTTAAACTTCGTGTGTCACGGATAGGAACCAAAAAAGCTTGGAACTAGATTGCCATCCGAAAACGTACCGATCATCGCTTTAAAAATGCTTGATTGTATTCAGCAAGTCATTCAAAAACAAAAACTATTTGATTCAATAGCTTACTGATAAATAAAACAGAATATTTTCGATCATTTAATAAATTTCATTGAATAAACAGATAAATTTTACTTTATTCATAAATACATATTCCAAAAAACAACTTCGTTGAGAAATTTTGTCAACAAGAGTAACCTAGTGTTAGGCGCTTAGGGGTGTGTCTGGTATTTTCAGTGGTATTTAGCAGGTATTAGCAGTTGATGTTCAAGCGGACTCCTTCCTAAACGCCCAAAGATTGTTATGATTGTTTGACCACCTATGTACCCATGGCGACGCCATGTTGGTGCTGTACAAAAGGATGGAAAAATCCACAAGCAGGTGAGTTCCTGCGTTAGAACTACTCCTCGTGGCTTTTGACTTACTGGTTCAGGAATGCCGATAGAAGGCCTTATAATATGACACTACATTCAAAGCCTTCGGTACAGAAAGGTTGGTTACCGTGTATATCACATTCAGGTTTATCTCCTCATTCTACCCTACTTTTAACTCATCAAAGACATGACTCAAGACTATATTTGAAACTTTTATTAGATAAATATTAATACATAGATATTAATACATCGCACAGAACATTTACTTGATATCCATAATAGATAGTAAGAAAACAAAGGACACATTAGATAAAGATAACCGATGACCAGAGCTATCGATACACATCGTCGCCCCGTGTGGGTTTACTCTAACATACGACTAAGATAAGAGATGAATTACGACTCGTACTTTTCCGATTCGAATTATCAAAACCTACGTCAGCGGCTTTTCGCAGTAGAGTCTCGATATCCATCTCTAACTGTGGGTCGTTTAAGACTGGTGTGGCCATAGATGGTATAACTCGATAACGAGGTTGTTCAACTACAGTTGGTACGAGATTCGCATTAGAATTGACGCTGAGAGGGTCTTTGAACATCGCGGCCTCGACAGCTTCGATTTTATCTCTTTTCTTCTTTGTTCGCTCCGCTCGGGTAAGACGTTTCCGTTTTACGCGAGTTACAACGACTGACATTTATGTTGATGTATACAAATCAGTCGCGTTCGTGTCAAGCCTGAGGAGTGGCACTTCCGGCCTTGTGGATTTATAATTAGATCATTAGTGGTCTTGAACTTACGGCGCATCTATCTACTCTATCGATCGTTACAAAATAGATGATATGCTAGCATTGTGACAAAAGTAAAACGTATCATACGAATTTTCGTACTATGAATTCAAGATTTACTACTATCAGATGAATTGGTTGAGTTTATTTCCTTAGACTCATTTTCCGACGACCTGGCAAGATGCTGAGAGTTTCACTCTTCATGATTATACCTAAGACCTAAGCTATGATGGATTTGTGTCGCTAATTGCCTATCATTGCATTTGCTTCTCTTGGAATCGAGCCTCAAGAGGTCTCATCAAGTACCTGAAGTTGCGATCGTTTAACGACAGAATCTAAGAAGTTTTCGATGACGTACTACTAAAAAACTCTCTATTTATTGCTTTCCTATCGTCTGAATTTGTGGAGTTATGAAAAGAAAATCTGATTTTGGTTAAGCACATATCATAGTAAATGAATTTATCCTCTCACACTTGTGTCATAGATCCACCCACTGACTCGGTTTGTCACATTACTCTCAATCTTGTTACCATCGAAATTTCATGATGCCCATTGGATTCTCTTTCAAGACCACTACTTCTATCTTCCGCTCTGCCCAACGATGTGCCAAACTGTCAAGCCATCCGCTGAACATCGGCACGAGTGCCAACGGTTCACGAACGACCGTTCAACCTGGTCTCACCAATAAAATATGCATATTGATAAAACATGATTCAAAATAATTCAAAATTCAAGCAATGTTCTATTGATAATATGGCAAGATTTCCCAACCGTAAACTGTGCATAGAAGATCTTAAGTAATTCTTAATTAATTTTAATTTTGAAAAACTTCTCTCACAGCTAGCCACACTTACAGCAATTGTCAGGAAAATTCGTAATAAAATGACAATATTGGGTACAGAATTTCCAAGATTATATTTTTAAATGAACTGTAAAAGCTCAAAGGGGCTTTCTTTCAATATGTTTGTTTCGTCTCGTATAGCTGCGGCAGCGACGAAACTTATTAATCTTTTTCTTTCAATAAAGAAAATATACATACAGACGATCTCATCGCGAATATGCCGCCCCCCATACCCCACCATAGCTACGCCACTGTATATAAGAAAACAATTGTGAAGAATAATTATTGGAGACGATTTGAAGAAGAGAATAAGTTGAAAAATTAAACGAAAAGAAGTTACTTGAGTATTTAAATAAATTTGTGATCTTTAATTCCGGTGTTATACGCAAGTGCCATTCTTCACTCAGTGTTGTAATAAGCATTGTATAGTCACCAAGCAGAGTGTTGAATTGATTATCAGTGTAAAGTGAAAGTTATTTGTGATTATCAATAAAGATTCCTGTTGTCAACTGTTATTTGTGGATCGGTCAAAGACACGCCTGGAGTCAGAGTAAACATTTAAATTTATCACCAACTCAATAATCCAACATTATTTTAATTTATTTTCTTGGTTGATTTTCTCGTTGCTACTTTCTTTAACACAACAAACTAGGTACCATGCCTATCAAAATCAACTATAGAAACTTTTATTGTTCCTGGCTCAAAACTAGTTACAATAGGAATGTGTTTATAATAAACGTAAATTCTTAGTCTAAATTGTTGGAACTAACTACCAGATATTGCACACAATTCTTTAATACATTTTGTAAAAAGTGTGAATTATATTTAACAAATATTGGCATTACTAAACAAGTTATTGCATTTTAAGCAAACTAAATCTAATCTTCATTAAAAAACTCCATCTAAGGTAGAGAGTTTTCTGTTCATACAAAAGTTAAACATTTTAAATTTTTAATGACTTTATTTATTAAAATAAACCGATCATAACTTTATTTTCAGAAACATACTAACACTTCTTACAGAAAACGCATGTATCAAAGAACAAAAATAATAGTATCATTTCGGGGAAAATATTTTAATGGTAATAAAGAATTTATAAGTACTTATATCAAATAAAAGAAAATTATTTATTTAAATAAATTCCATTTCTTTTGAAAATTATGATTTCGTTATCTGCAATAAAATTAACTCTATGCGTAAAATCAATCATTTTATAACCAGTTTCGGAATTGGAATATCAAATAAATTACACATTTTATTTCTAACTTCTCTTACTTCGGCAAGTTCATTGTCCCTAAAATAATTAAAATACAATATTTCGAAAAAAAATCACACCAAATAGTTTCTTGAAGAATATTCATTATTTCCGAATATTGGTCTTCTTCCACAATTTCATACATCAACAGTGACTGGTACAGATATGTAGCAGTGTGTTTTCGAATCTAGTTTTAACAATAAATAAATCACTTTTAATATAAATATAGAATTAATTAAAAAAAAATCGATATTCCCACTGGAAAAGTATGAGTGTGAGAATTGGCAGAAATATTTAATTATTATTATTGATTTAAGTTCATTTCAAAGTTTAGAAACTCAAATTTTTCGACATAGAAAAATAATTAAAATTCCATTATCGAGTATAATCAATTCAATAAAAACTGATCTGACAGTGTATTGAGATTTCGAAACTAATTCCAAACACCCATTTATTAGGTGGTTTATTTTCTGATTGAGAAGATTTGTATGAACAGAGTAATGGGCTGTGAAGTTATACAAAGACTTTACCCAGTTTTAATTTGGACTCTTAATAGTAATGATCCAGTGATCCTATTAATACAAGCCTTGTAATATTATTGTGGCATTTCAAACATGTAGTATAATTACAGTTCAATATAATCAGATTTTGTAAATTGTAGCAATGGCTTTTTTCCAAAATCTAATAAGCATATTTGCATATAAGCATGAATCATGACAAATCCTTTTGAACAAATTTTATAAGTAAGGATTTGGTTTGGGAATTTCACAAATCCTCATTTGATGATAAACGAATAAGAGTTGAAAAGCAATACATAGCAAATTACAATTAGCACAATGAAGAGTTCAAGTGTAATCTGTGTTTTATCAATCACACAATACATGAATCCAAATTCATAAAGACTAAATCTGCAAAACGAATTTCTTCCAATATCAATATTGTATTATCAGGTATGAAACTTATTCGAGTACGGGACGTCTACCAGGCATTATAATATCTGTAAAACGACATCCAATTATTCACGATGTTATACTAAGATTGATTCTAAACTCCATATGATTATTTGGAGTATTTAATTCTCATAGTGTAAATAAGATAATATATTTAATTTCACTCCTCATTCTTTAAGAGATAATCCAATTATCTAGTGAAATCTATTGATCTGTGTTTCTATACTTGCTGGTCTACTATACTATGTTATTTCAAAAAATCTTTCCTCGTGGGCCTTGCCATCTTAATATTACTACGTCGGCCATGCTATTAAAACTGGACGAACAAGTATCAATATATTATTTGAATAGTGCACGTGGAGTCAGATAAAGTAAAGACTTTAATTATAAATTCAACAATGATAGGATTCATGATTTGATTTTCTGATTATCTTTGCTGGTACAAATTTCAAATTTGGTTTTATCAATAATAGAAAAACAATTATTTTGAATATAAATTTAAAATTGAATAGATAGTCAGTAGTAATTTAACAGTATTTATAGAGATATTAAAATGAAAATACTAACTACAGGAAACTTGTGGCCAATGAGAACCATTAAAGCATTTATTGCTTTCCGCCAAATCACTTCATCGAACTGCAACATCGTACAAAAGACTTCGATTCCAGATTTGATTTTCTGAACATCTTTGGTGGTACTAATTTCCAATTTAGTCTTATCAATAATCGAAACAAGAGTATCAGTTTGTCTTCCGATAAATTCACTGTAGATCGGATCACCGTGAATAAAATCGATCAATTTGAATAATGGATAAATAACGCGATCTTGACGAGCGAAGTTATCAAAAACTCTTAGAATGCAATCCGATAACTTATTGAAATATTCCATGTCACCTTCGTGATCTTTAAGAGAATTATGAAGAGCTTCTCTACTGCATTGAACTGTTTTCTCGGTCATTCCGCCTATACTGACTACCAAACCGAGAACTATTCGGTAACGATACGCATCGAATTTCAATAGTTTACTGAACAAAGGAAATGTTAATTGTGGTGCAGCCCAATAAAGTTTCTCGCATTGATCCTGGGCAAATATCAATTTTACAGCTTCATGATCCGGTATGAACGGAATAACATCTTTCATATAGACAAGGTCATAAAATAATTTTCCAGCTGTGTTTCTAACTCGATCGATTTTCTCAACAGCTTGCTGAGCGATTTTTGATAATATTTCCAATGTGAGATCTTCATCGAATATTTCCTCTTTCCTTTTATCAGATATTGACAGAAGTTCACTTAATCTATATAAAGATCGCATAGCAGATTCGCGCACTAAAGCGCCAATATCGCCGTGACTATCCAGAGTATAATCATCCAAGCTAATCAATAATACAGAATATATTCTAAGGATAACATTTTTTGTTAAATGCTCGTTCATGATGCCAACTGTTTCACAAACACTAAATTAAAATTCATTAATTTAGCTTCGATAATATTTATAATTCACTCTATAAGACTAGTCAACGCGTAGCTTCTCGCCTCGCCCCATTTCGAGGTTCGAACAGATTCGATCTTAGAAGTCCGTAACAGAAGTTCGATTACATAGGATATCAATGATAAATTATTATTGGAAATGTGATTAGTTTCTAGAATATATTTTGGAGTTTTTCCTAGTATGGCCAAATGAGTAGCCTGGACATACTCGAGTGTATTCTCTTGTATTTGACGTGAACAATCATCAATATAATTATCTAAAAATTAATAAAACTTAGCATCTAGCCATCAGCGAGTTTCGGAAATGAGATTTTTAATATTATTAAATATATTAATGCATATTATTAAATATATTAATACATATTATTAAATATATTAATTCACATTATTATATTATTATAATATTATTAAATATATTAATGCATATTATTAAATATATTAATTCACATTATTAAATATATTAATGCATATTATTAAATATATTAATTCACATTATTAAATATATTAATTCACATTATTATATTATTATAATATTATTAAATATATTAATACATATTAAATATATTAATTCACATTATTATATTATTATAATATTATTAAATATATTAATACATATTAAATATATTAATTCACATTATTATATTATTATAATATTATTAAATATATTAATACATAATATTAAATATATTAATTCACATTATTAAATATATTAATGCATATTATTAAATAAATTAATTCACATTATTAAATATATTAATTCACATTATTAAATAAATTAATTCACATTATTAAATATATTAATGCATATTATTAAATATATTAATTCACATTATTATATTATTATAATATTATTAAATATATTAATACATAATATTAAATATATTAATTCACATTATTAAATATATTAATGCATATTATTAAATATATTAATGCATATTATTAAATATATTAATTCATAACCTTGTATAATTAAAATTTTTTACTATTTATAAAATAATGTTATAATAATGTTCGAAAATAAATTAAAAATTAACCTTTAAAGTCAGTTCTTATTGTTGCATCTTGATCAACACAATAGCAATCCATAAATTCTGGAAAAGCCTCGATTGCAGCAGTCTTAATATAAGTTAGAATAGGAATAATTTGAAATTAGAACAGCAAACCCGAACAAATTTCTCCTTGTGTATTGTACATTCGCTCAAAAACTTGTACCATAAATCTAAATGATAAGCAATTACATTAAGTAAATAAATATAAATGCGATTTATTTGTACCGCGTTAGGTAAAGTTCATTCGTTCTGTGTTAAAGCGAAACTGCATTCTATTTTAAAATGAATACGGTTATGAAATTTAAGAGTTCACATTTTGATCAATTAATCAAAATCACTCGATAAAGGCAGTGCTGAAAATTCGTGAATATCAAAAAACATCGATATCTTTACTCATTCATAGTCAAGTTTTTAATAAATACAATGTCAATTGAAAATAAATCAATGGTGAAAATTGGAAAAAGTTCTTAGAATTTTATTATTTAAAATTATTTTTTTCTCGATTAATCTCCATAAAAATTAAAAAAGAAACTGTCAATAAACCACGTTTCAGTTAGATTTACAGAATTATACAAATATGTTTGGATGAATTGATGGAAGTTTTATGTTGGTAACGCAATTATTTAACATTATTTTGTAATATTTCATAAAAATAGACTCTTTTCTATCGAATGATGAATACTTTATTAAATATAGCAAACTTTCTCTTTAAGAATTATTACAATATGTAAAATATTATTAAAGTTATTTTAATTAAATTTGACATATTGATTTGAATTTTTGCTTAACTACATTTTATTAATTAGGCTTCAAACAAACATAAAGTAATTAAAGATATATTTAGGAAAGTACTTTAGTGCAGTAATTCTTAACAATGGGACGTTCATCACAGGCCATCGTTGTAGGATAGCGGGATGTCAAATTATATGAAAAAACACAAATAATCATTCCAGTGAGAGATAAAATTGAAGAAATAAAAAAGAACCTAATATAATAACATTATAAAAAATAATGAAGGACACTCGGCCGTCAAAAAATTACGGTTATTAAGTGTGCCGACCGAACTGCTTTTTTTTATTTTAAATTTTTGTTATTTTAAATTTTGTTATTTTAAATTATAACATCAACAAACAAATTTTCACTAGAATGCTAAAGTCCAAGCTATCATAACTGGGTTCATAAAATAAAGTCTGAATTCCTTTTCCAGTGCTGTAAAATTAACTCATACTCTTTCAATTTTCAAGCTCACCGAAGAAAATCAATAAATTTTCAGTTTAATGAAATATTGTATAATTTAATTTGAAACTTCAAAAATTTATTTCTTAATAATATTTACTAATTTCAGTCCATAAACCTGAGACTCAAATTCCCTTCCAACCCCTCCCCAAACATAGTTAAATTTTATAATTAAAATAATACAAAGCTATTACCAATAATAGGGTCGCATTGAAATCTCATTTTAGCTTTGGAGCAACACAATATTAAATGGCACATTGCTTTTCGCATTAATTCTCCACTGAGTCCTCTAAATTGCATTCGCTTGTCCAACTAAATTGTAATTTAGAAATAACAAATAAAAATTCAATTATTAATAGTTATTTATACAATCGAACAAATAGCTTTAATTTCCGTTTTCAATGTTTCTGGGATATCATTAGGACTAGAACATGAGTTATTTAAAAAGTTATAAACATTCACAAATACCTTTCCATTGCTAATAGTAACTCTCCCACTGCCATAATTGATCCTTGTCGTTTATAGAGATCCATACCAGTGCAAGAGGTTATTAGGCTGGGAAGCACTGATGTTACATTTCAATCAACATTATATTTGATAAAAAAATCAACCTTCTTTAATAAGATATTCAGGGGCAAATGGTAGCAACTTATTTAATGCTTTTGCAGTAAGTTCTCGTATGTTATAATCCCAATGACCGACTTTTAAGTCAACGAGATGATCTATCATCGGTTTCACATACTCTTTGAAGGAAGCAATAAAAATGCTATAATAAGGAAAATAGAAAAAGTAAATAAAATATAAAAATTCAACTAAAAATAAATAAACCGTTTTTAAAGCGGATTTTATATCAATAATATAAAATTTATAATAATACAAATATTTGTAAGTGGGAATTTTTGGTAGGCGAAAGAGTACCTGAGAGTTACAGAGAAATGGAACCAGAACCCCAAATAGGGTTAAAAATTCGAATTAATAGGGAACTTCGATTTATATCAGACTGCATTCAAAAAAGAACCTTTGAATGGTAAACTTCACAATAAAGTACGTTAATAAAGTAAAAAGTGATTTGTTTCACCATTATTATACAAACAGTTATCTACTGTAATATCAGCGAATCCAAATCCAAATTCCATCATAATAAATATTTTAAATATCACGGGTTAGGGTTAATTAATCGATTATTTTTGAAATTATATTATTAACTCAAACGAATAAAGGTTTGTTAGAAAATCAGGAAATAGTCACATTTAAAATCTCGCAAGTAATCCAATATCAAATATAAATGGAAAATGGAAACACTCATGCTAAAATGTTGGAACAGAATATCAGATACTGGAAAAATGAAAAAATGAATTTTAACGTTTCACTAATAATTTTTTAACAAATATGTTGCCCTATCAGTGCAAAATCCATATTTTATTCACCATTCATCTGTTTTCATTTTTCGTCCTCTAGTTTTCAACTAATATTTTAATATTTCAATTATGTCCAATCAATTTTCAATTATCTTTTTTACTATTATAACCCTTTACAACAAATAAATAATTTTCCATGTATAAATCAAATTAAAAGAGTGCTACAAGCAGTGTCATATTTATTAGACACAATATTTAGGTGTTTGTCTCATGATGTGATCTAATTTGACTTTTTACTATAATATTAACAATTTATAAACATTTGAGTGATATAAATACAGCGAAGGACAATGAAGAAAGTAAGATACTTTATAACTAAAATATATAAGAAAATACACATTTTTATTTGGTTGTAATTACCCAGTCAAGTACAATACATTTACAATTTCGTTTAGTTTTCTATTATAGATTAACGCTTTTTATTTAAGATAAATTTTTGACACGGTCAATTTCAGCGTTGAATATAAAAGAAAACAGATCAATGGTGAAAAACATGAATCGTTTTTTATGGGTGTTAACAATCATAATTTTTCTCGGGTGTAGGGTTAGGGTGACAATGCACTGAATATATAATTATTCTGATCGTTTCAAACAGATTAATTTGCACGTGAAATTTTTTTAGTTAAATAATAAAGCTAATGGTTATTTAATATTATCCGTTATAATTATAATAATAATAATAATAATAATAATAATAATAATAATAATAATAATTATTATTATTATTATTAATACGATTATTATTCAAAATGTCGGAATGAATAATTTCCAACAGCTCGGTTTCATTAGAAACATTTTCCGTCCACTTAAAAGTGTCAAACAATTAGTTTCTATTACCTGAGGTTTATAAAACAATTCGTTGAATTACGAACAGCAAAATAATCACATGTTGTGAGAATTTCGATTCCATGAGGAAATTGACCCTAAAAAGCTATAAAAATATTCCAATTCTTGATTTCAGAAACCTGTCTGCCAACGTTTTCTTGAAAAGCAGCAGAAGCTGCTCGTCTAACATTTACTTGTCGATCGAACAATGTCACCATAATCAGAGTACTAGCAATATCAACAACATAAGGTTTCAACTCTTCTGGATTATACGCTCTTGCAAATGCCCAGCAAACGTAGCAAGCTGCATCTCGCACATTAGCTCCATAACTACACTCACCACTTTTTTTCATCATAATAAAGAGCTTTGATAATCAATGGCAATACCTAAATTATGTAGTAATACTATTAAAATCAAACTATTCATTACTTCTGGTAAACGTTGAGGAAGAAGGAAACCCCGACGACCCAATTCAGCCAATGCAAGGCAGCCCCCGTGCCAAGAGCTGAATCCTTCCAAGCGTGAAAATAATACTAATATAGCCTCAACGATATCGTCTGCGAGTGATTTTGGCAAACGACTACATATCCTTCCAAGACTAGAATAATAGTTGAATTTTCTAAGACAAGTGAAACTTATTACCCTTTTGCTGCAGACCAACGAACAAATGTAAAGTAATTTTTTAAAGAATTAATCAAAAAATCTATGACTTCATTTAAAAGTTCTGATACTTCAAAATTTTCTTCATTTTCTGATTCATCGTTAACGTTTTCAACAGTGTCAACATTAGAAACAATTGAAATGAGATTTTTGTTATCAGATTCTGTTGAATTACTAACCAAATTATGAAGAAGTACTCGATTTCCTCTCTAACATGATTTTAGATATTTAATATATATTTTTAATCTGTTGAATAAAATATACAAAAAAAAATTGAGAAAATAAGTATAATTTACTAAAAAAAGAATTCACGATAAAGATAAATTAATTACTAAAATTTCAATATAACGAAACTATACATTATCAAATAATTATAGAAGTTTTAATTTATAGAAATCAAGCTTATAAAACTACCTGGTATCTCCAAGTTATCACTTTAACTTTAAGAAAAACTAAACCTATTCTCTGAACAAGTTTAGTTCTTAATCTACATAAAAGAATTTCTCTTTCCCATTTAACGTTATCGATTTGATTATTGGTCTCCAAAATAAGAGCGCTGAAAGGTACCAAATCTTCTCTTTTCCCAAATTTAAACAGATAAGTGAAAAGCCTCAATAAGCCACACATAAAATTATGGCCATCAATATGATCCACTGTCAATGTAACAGACAATAATTATTATTAAAATGCATAAATCCTACTTTTAACATTCTTGATTTCATGTACTGCCCAATGAATTGTCTCTTCTAGCAGTTTGTTTTTTATTGTATCGGGTCTGAATAAAAATTTAGACAACATAAATGCTGCTGCAATTTGAGAA
>CAUHTR010001904.1:0-68495 GCA_959609185.1 Schmidtea polychroa | reverse complement strand
TTATTATTATTATTATTATTATTATTATTATTATTATTATTATTATTATTATTATTATTATTATTATTATTATTATTATTATTATTATTGTAATAAAAATAGTTTAGTCACACCCATCCACACCACACACGCACACATAACAAATTGCGCTCCTGCCACAAGAAGTGAAATGGTGATGATGTTACTTGAGGAAAAGTTGAGATTCATGTGATGGTTACAGCGCTTTAAAATAATAATAATAATCAATAATACCAGTCAAAATCATGTTTATCAATAATTATATTATAATCAATAATAGTCTTGCAATGTCAGGGGAAAATCAATAATATCAGTCAATATTAATAATAATTAAATTAATATTAAAAGATTAAGAAAATTGAAAATAAATCAAGAGATGGAAATATGCATGGAAATGCTGGCAATCAATGTCTAACGAAAATTGGGTATGAATTTTTATTATGACTAGAAGAGACAGAATGGTCGATAAATGGTTGTAGTGAGGGAATAGGTGGACACCGTATGATAACTGGGTTGACATTTGTGACATTGTAACATTGACAGGCATAGCAGAAAATGTTTGATATCGGTAAACCTGTTGGGATTATCTGCATTGAATGTGTGCAGTCAAACCGATTCATGGTTAATAGAGATACAATTTTGCTAATCGGGATATCGGCAATAAACTTTGGCTGATCGATTGTGACAATAATCAATAATTGACAATAATAATAATTATAATCAATAACTTATTTTATAATATCAATAAATGTTTCTAGCCAATCATATCCAAATTGATTAATATTTATGAACTATAAATCACTACCAGGCCCCTTCATGTCCCACCACAGGGCAGGGTGCAAGAAATATGCGATTGTGGTCATCACTTAGTGAAAATCACTTGCTGATGGAACCACTTTAACAAGCAATGGACAAAATCCATTGGAAACAAAAGAATATAGAACAAAAGCTACCATACAAATAACAATACCAACCTTGGAAATGTGAACTCCCAATGAGCGATGCGAGCCAGAGCATTCAGTACACAGAGTGATTCCCAGGCTGGAACTAGCCCAGCGCGGCTTACCATCATTGCAATCGCAACATAAATGATTGCCACGCACCTTCAATACGTTCGAGAGCAGATGGGCCTTCCTGTCTTCCCGGGCGGTGATTCCGGGTTCATTTTTGCTGGCAACGGTAGCGTTAGGACGTCTCGAGTTGCCCCTAGTGCTATTTAACGATGACATGCGCCGTTTCTCCTTGACATTGTCTCCGTTGCCACCAACGGTTGTTGTCACAGAAACTCGCCTATTGCCATTATTATTCTGTCTGTCCAATGTGCCCATCTGTGAGCTCATTCCATTCTGAAAACAGGCAATCCACCGCTTCTGCGCTTCATCGCTATCCGCTTGCAAAACATACGTGTGATCTAATCCAATCAATTCAAAGCAAAATCGCCTTTCACTGTCGATCAATTCCTTGGCTGTGCAAATCCTCAAATCTTCCTCAACAATATGAAACTCGTCTTCATTTCGCTTACATGACAGCAACTGATTTCCCGTTATACAAAACCAACGGCGCTGCCATTTTTGCCAAGACTTCCGAGGACATTTATACAAATATCCTTCAATAACTACATTTCTTGACCCACCTTCGCTGTCACATAATTTGGAAATTATCGACATTATTTCAGTAGTTTCATTACATTTCTGTTCATATTTTACATCATATTTCGCCTTGTTTTCTTTCAAATTATCAATCCACGAATCACGTTTCTGCATAAAATCATTCCCGTCCCGATAAAATTGACGCTTTTTCTCAGCAACTTTCGTACAAGCATTCAAAAATGCACTTTGTTTGTAAATATCATACTTTTCAATTTTCGTTAAATAATTCAAAGAATTTTGCGCAAATTCTTTACGCATTGCATTGCATTGCTTATCAACCTCTATGCACTCGTTTATTTTCGATTTTGAACAACTGGCGCATTTTAGTTGACAAACTTCAAGATTCTCACTAGACTTTAGAAAGGACTTTTTACAAGCTTCAATTTCCTTAAAATTATCCTGAAAACATTTAAAATCTTTCTGAATAATATGAAAATTTTCCATTAATATTTTAAAATGTTCTCTAAACTGAGAGAAAATTTTCAAAATATTTTCAAGGTCATGAGGAAAGCTGTCTCTATCGGTATATAAATTGCTTAATTTCTCGATTTTTGAACAAAATGATTGATAATGGCAAGAAAATACTATTCCTGATTTTATAGACTGAGTAAAACTCTCAGATACTTCGGTTATCACATCTTGAAAATTAACTATTTTAGAAAATAAAGAATTAATATCTTTTCTAAAATGAGGTGAATCTTTAATACAATCGAAAATATTTTGTTTTATATCAATATTCATCTAAAAGGAAAAAAATTAATTTAAAATAGTTATTTTTACCAATAATTTATAAATTACTTCAAATAGAAAATATTCAACTTTTAAATATGAATTAAAACATCTTATGACTATAAATAAAATGATTAACTTAAAGACAATTTTCATTGTAAATTCAATTCAATAAAATTATATACTAATTGATTAAATTTAAATTGATAATTAAAAATATAAATATATCGATTTTTATATTGCTAAAATAAAAATTTTAAAGAAAATCTATAAAAAGTAAAGATAATAATATTGATTAAATCCTTTTCACATGTGAACCAAAGTTATGGAATTTTCCCATAAATACAACTTTAATCTATCATGTTTTATAACTCAATAATTATAGAAAAAGTTTGATATTAAAACATATTAATTGAATACTAAATTATCTGTTGCATCATTTATAACATTTGTGAAAATTAAAAAATTAATTTAATTTAAATAACTGTTTAAATAAATGCTCTATTGATAAAATAATTATTAAATTCAAAATAGAATTAATTTATTTGAATTATGGTGTATCAGATTACAATTTATCAATGATTATATTGTTTTCTATATAGAATTCGTTGATAAACATTTTGGCGACGCTCTGATATGAGTCACCCGATTTTCAAAAAAATATTTTGATATTCTTTGAAAAACAATAAGTGAATATTTCAAACATCAATATTTTGAATTAATTTAGTTATCATATTTTTGACATGTTAACTTTGTAATTATTTGAAATAAAATATAGTTGCATATTTAGATAGTTTATTTTTTGGTATTTAGTTATGCAATCAGACTGCGAAAGGCATCAATGACACATTCAAAGAAAAATGAATTCTTTAGTCTTTTAAACAAAGTATTTTCTTCGTTTCTGTGGAATTAATTCAAATCCAAATATTATTTCGACCACTTTCAACATATCACAACATTCAAATAATAAAATATAAATGCTATAAATATGAATAGTTTATATAAAAAATACAATTTAATATAGCATAAAAATTGTCAATAGATGGTGGTTGTTCTTTGTATCTTTCAAAAGAATCCATATAATTATATGGATATATTTAGTGGTGTCACCCATAGACATCCTGCGAGTCTGTCTGTGCCAAATAATGGAAACATACATAATCCTTAGTCAAGATTTAATTAATTAAAAGTATGGTAAATGAAAGAAGCAGAAATGAAAAAAATGACAAATTATCCCAAGTGCCGAACTATCAGTGATAACACACGAGTTTTACAGATTATGGAGAGACAGAAATGAAAAAAAAAGAATTATTACAAGAGTGGGACAAATGCGGACTATAAAAGCAAAAGTCTTCTTAGTGGAATCAGAAGTTAGTGGTCAAGGAAATTAAAATATAGTCGAGAAAATAATTTGGAATTAAAAATTAGAGAAAATTAGAGAAATTGGAAATTAGAGAAATTAAAAGTAAACGGTACGTTAAAATTGAGTTCAATAAGAGAGGTTTAAAGTATACTGAATAAATTCAAGTCAGAGCAAAGGAAATTAAATTTAATTTACCCGACTATTGAGACAAATCAGCGGCTGGTAATTGGGAATTATGCGAGTAGAGCTATTCCTCATGTAGTGTCCTAATAAGCTCTGTGTAATTACCTATTTGATGTTGAATTGATCGTGTTGTTAAAATTCATGTAATCAATTGTGCCAATGCTTCCTCGTCATAGTGCCAAATCGATCTGCTGAAGAGAATATCATAGGTAACTCTATCATCTACACAGACAGCTGTGGAGGTTACAGGACTTCTGATCTGGTGAAAGCCAACTTCAAGCATTTCAAAGTGAACCATCGATACAACTTCCTCAATCCGGAAGCTCGAGCGCACACGCAGACCATTGAGCGGATATGGGGTTCGCTTAATGGAGAAACAAACAGCATCGTGGGACTGCTCGCCATCACTTCGAGACCTATCTAGCTGAGTTCAATTGCCGCCAAGAAGCCAAAGACGACGATCAGTTTGATTGGATCCTGAAGCTACTGCGTGAGTTTAAACCCCGGAAAAGTGACTATTTGCTTATATTCTGTTCTTTCGAACGGCAAGAATAAATATTTATCTTTTATCTACTCGATGTATATAATTTGTACAATTGGTCCCGGATAACCATATAGTACCCAAATTGTTTATGAATAATATTCAATATGGTTCATTCTTTTTCATGAAGATGCAGTGGCGTCACTGGGGTGTTGGGGGTGTGGACCGCACTGGGTGACCCCATCACACGGGATGACACCATAATGTAAAATATCACTATCTATAATTCTATGTCGCTCCATGAAATTATTCTTATGCATTGTTTCAGCCCAGTCTGTCCAGCGTTCAGTGCCCTGCGACAGAAATGTATCATATTATTTGTATGGTATTTTCAGTTGAGAATTAAATATTTCAATGATTTATTAAGATAATTTTAAATGATAAATAATTGACTATTAAAATAACTTTTAAAATAATTTTTAAATTGAATTTTTTAAATTCAAATGTTAAATTGAAAAATTGAAAAATTAAACAAACTTTTTATTAGTAAATCATTTTTAAATAAATATATTTTAAATATCGAAATTTTAATAAATGGTTTTGAAAATATTTTATTCAACGCTGAAAATTTGTTTGAAAATTATATGATTTTTCATTAAATAAATACTTGAAATTATGACGAAAACTTTTGAACCGTATTTAAAAAATAATTTAGAAGATGTGTTAGAAGATGGATTTCTTCATAAAGAAGCTATTTCCAAACGATTATAAAATAGAGGAGATGATGTTGAAACATTCATTTAACAATGCGATAAATATTTTAAAGTGGTACAAATGCATACTTCAAAACAAGAAGTGATGATCGAATTACTGATCGACAAACAGATCAGATAGATATATATATATATATACAGGACTTGACCAAAATATCAAATGTTATAAGGAAAGATTGCGGAAGGCATTCGTCAAGAAAATAAGTTTGGCAGAGGACTTCCAATCTGCTGTGTCTCATAGACAGACGAGTGAGGAGCCCGATAAATATTTTACTATCATAGACGAGTTTGTCGATAAAATATTGGGGCATGAGTTAAACAAAGAAAGTTTAACAGAATATCTGATAGTACACTGTGCAGCCGAGAAGATAGTTGCAGAAGATATACATGCAGTGAGAGAAAGAAGTGCAGAACAGAATATAACAAGAATTTACAGAGATGCGGTTACAAGTCAAGCAAGAAATATTATTTCACCAAGATATAATAGCGAGCCGAGAGAGTATCGAGAAGAAAGACCGAACAGAACTAAGAACGAATGTTGGACATGTCACAAGGTAGGACATTTGAGTAGTGATTGCATAACAAAGAAGGCAGTTACATGTTTTACATCTGGAAGACAAGGAAATGCAAGAAGTCAGTGTCCACAGATGCACAGAAAGGTAGTCGAATGTTATGCATTTGGTACCCCGGGACACGTGAGAATCGATTGTCAAAAAATAAGGTGTATGAGGTATAGCTTAGGTCTTAAAGAGGCAGATTGTTACACAAATTTGGAGAGAATGAGACATAGGAGAATCAATGAGAATTTTGGAATTCTACAAGAGCGATACGAAGCAGGTCATGGTTATCAAGGAAGTAGAAAGGATACAATACAAGCAGACAAGAAATACATAGCATTCATAGACGAACCAAGTGATGAAAGAATAGAAGATAAATACAGAAAATACCCAAATATCAACGCCCGGAATGAAGAGGAGATAGTCGGGCAGTGTATAAAACAGTAATGCTGACTCCCAAATTATTAATTATTATAATAAAAGTAAAATATCACGGATTATAGAAAAAGATGTGAAAGATACATAGGTAACGGAAGAAAAAAATAATGTAATAAGGAAAGTAAACAGATTCATAAAAAAGGATTTTGCAGAAAGAGAACGAAGAAAAATACAAATACTCACCTTAGATTTGGATAATGAATCAACCCAGATTATATTTTCTTGTTCTATAAAATTTTCATACATGATCGATACCTCGAAAAATGATAAAGACATAAGTCCTTCTATCGGCCGTCGGGAAATGGATAAGTCGAGATAGGGTGATGGAGTAGTCCTAAGGCAGGGGCTCATCTGCTTCATCTCATCTCGCCATCATGACACAGTACCAACATGATATAAATCATGGGTGTCATGATAAGAAAGTAATTGTGTGGGTTGTTGATTAGCGGTCAGCATAATATGGTATAGGGTTATTTCTTTTTCTGGACTATCATCCCCTGCTAACGCGCAAACTCGTGTTGACCTAGTCGACTACCCAACACAGATATTTGCCCTTATTTTATTCATAGAAACACAATGATCTGTTCTGATTCATTAATTTTGACTCAATCTGAACTTTTCCTGTATGTTGTGATAATTTTTCGTCGATTAGGTATAAATACTCGTTTCCCTCAGCCCATTGGACGCTTGAGAAACAAGCAATTAGTGTTCCATAGCAAAAATGTATATAATTTTGGTGAGTGGTCGTTATGCGCTATCTGTCATTTATATTACAGAAAAGAAAATGAAAATTTTTCGTCACGCACGATCATTGGACTCTAATGTGATGAACTTTTGTGTTGTGTATTCAGACCTCAGAACTACGAGCAAATCAAAAGTATTCCGCGATTAGGGGTTAAGGTTATGGTTAGGGGTATCGCCGGAGTATTCTGAGTACATTGAATTATTTTAATTCTATTTAATTTTGAATCTTAATTTTTATCAATTTTGATGGCGTTTTGTATAAATTATGATTCATTTTATTTTCTAAATATTCTATTTTATTTATTTTTAATTATATTTGCCGAAATGATGAATATGGACATTTTCTAGAATATTCTAAGCTGTTTAATGATTTTAATAAATAATTCTTATTTATTTTAATTCTTATATTATTTACTGTTAATTTTTTGTAGATATAATTCTTAAATTTTTATCTTTTAGTTAATCTCGTATAGATATTTTGAGGTTATGATGGATTTCGCCATTTTTATAGAGTATTCTATTGTTCTGTTCATTTCTGTTGTAATCTTTTATCCTTAATTCATTTTCTGATATTATTTTGTGGAAATTTTCGTAATTTTTATTTCTATCTCTTCTCATCGCTAAAAAAAAGTGTGCAGAAATATTTTTCCTATTGTATTCTTAACATGTTTATGTATAAATGTTTATCATTTTTTTGAGTATAAATTTTTGTTTTCTTCTCATTTTTCAATAATCTTGGTGATGTGCGTGCAGTTTTATTGGTTCGTTTAAACACACTTTAGGATTTTTTATATACTAAAGATTAATTACAATGTGTAACTGAATTTTTTTTTAAATAATATATTATTTATTGCATCATTAATAAATTAATTGAATCTCGATTATTATTTAATCTAATCACATTGTTTAAATATTCATATTTTTGTATAGTTATTGCAAAATAATTATTAATTGCAAAATGATTTTCAATCGCTTTTCTCAGATTTTAGCGCTTTCAGGATGTAGTATATCGATGGGCATTTTTGTTTATAACAGAGAATTTTTTGATAAAGTGATTATTTGGAAAACAATATCGATTGAAAACCAAAAGGCAACATTTTGCAATGATTACTTACGTGAATTATTAATTCAAGTATTAGTTAATACTTCTTAGATGAAATATTACTCTAATTAGGTTGGGACTGAGATGAATATCCCAAAGGAAAAGTTGGAAAATATTGTGATATATTATAGTTCAGTAAATATCCCTCTATTCAGTGGAACTTTAAATGGGATTAAAACTCCGTATTTCAGTATAAGTTGTAAATCTGTTCCATGTATTGGCTTGCCTTTATTTTTCAAACACCAATATTTTAATGATTGTACATATGACAAATTAGTTTTAGACGGGTAAGAATTAGTTGAATGTGAATTAATTGAAATATAAACAGCCATTAAAGTTGGACATTTATTAGGATTTAATTGTTTTAATTTTCTTATTTCACTTGATTATTATGTTATAGAAAGGTAATTGATGTTGAGGCAGACAGTCCGGAAGGCGTTGAATTTCGTTCTCAAATGCTGTTGACGGAGGACGCAAAAAAATTTGTGTTGGCTAGACAATTGCACTACCTGACGAGTAACATCGATCTAATTAAGGCTGGTGGGAAAATTGTAGCTGCATATCTAGCGTATCAAGTAGTACCAAGGAAATCGATCCACTAATCGTATTTGTTAGGTGTCATTCTGTTTTTATCGATTCTCGGCGCTATCGAAACTAAAACCGACATATATGGCTATGCCAATGATCGGGTTGAGCTGGATCTGCGCATACACTCTACAGGTAATTCCGATTGGATTGTCTAATCCCGTCTCATTGGTTGCTTGCAGAAGCACGTGATCGAAGCGTATTCAGACAAAGTTCATTACGAAGCGGATGTGGTTGCTGAGGACCTCGGGACACGCTACCATAGCGGGGGCATCGAGTTCTACTCCAAAGTCATCAAGTACAATACGATCATGCACAGGTGGGGATTCACAAAAAAATTCAACAAGATCGGTAACGATGTCTACCCGAAACTCTTTCGATATTCCTATGTTGACAACTACAAGAGAATCGGTAAAATGCTCAATTTGTTTGAGACCAAAGACAAGCGATTTCCAGATTTGAATAGCTTTCCCAGGGATTAATTTATTGATTTTTCTGTGAACCAATTATTGCGGAGTTCTCTTTTGTATTGGTTGCGCTATTTGATGAATGCATTGATTTGAATGTTTGATGAGGTATTTGATTGGGTATTTGATGAATGCATTGATTTGAATGTTTGATGAGGTGTTTGATAATGATTTCATGTGGCGTTAGCACTGACCAATCAAATTGGAATTATGTAATATCCAATTAGCATTAATACTAATTGATTGTAAGTGCCATTGTGTAACATTATTCCGATCAGTAGCATTGTGTTATTTATGTCCTAATCAACAAATCGGTATTTCACATCTTTCATAAATATGTTGAGGATTCCAAGACTTTAAAAGTTATTCAGGAGCATTATATAGAGATATCCATCCTTTGTCACGTGTTCTTATTTTAAAAAATTTAGCATATATTATTGATATCAAGTGTTTAAGATCGAGAAACAATTCCTTACGTGTATGCAAGGCCGTACAAAGGGTGGGTGAAAGGGACGCAAAATCGTTACTACACCGGCGAAAATTGATAAAAGTTGTTAAATATTTTATTTGTCTTCTGTAAGAGGTTTAGGTATTGAACTAAAGGGAGATTTATTCCGAACAAATATACAATATGACCTTTTAGAAAGTCTGTAAGAAAACCAAGGATGGGCGCCCCATTTTGTTTTCGCTCCGGGCGCAGTTTTGTCTTCGCACGGCCTTGTCTGTATTTCTGGCTGCGTTGAGTTCCATGGCAGTTACAATTAGCATATTTTATGATTAATTTATTCTGGTCGTAACTAATAACTGTGTTATCTGCAAAATAAGAACAATATATAAGTCAAGGTTACATTCTTGATGGTGATTCAATAATGTACCGATTCCTCAGATTTGTTGGTTCCATAAATTTCTGTGTTGAACTGCGATCGTGAATCTTCAATATTCGTCAGGCCATACTTGAATAGACTTAAGTACAAGTAAGTTTTTGATAATTATTTTGTATTTCTATAATGGATTTTTACAATTGTGTAATGAATATATATTTTCGCACGAACACTTATTAAAGTTTCATATTCTTTTTGATTGTCTTGTTGAAGGGGCATTCATCCTTGAACGGATATATCACTTTTTATGTTTCTGATTCCTTCTGTTGGGTTTTTATTTTTAAAGTCGGTTTTCTTTCTAACTTCTCGTGTTCTTATTCCAACAAATAAGTCGAATCACAACACAGAATAATTTTATTCAATTTCAAATACATTACAACTTGTCACTATTTGCACCTTCCACTCAATCTAATTCCCTCTTTTTCCTTCGACCCAATGGTGGCCTTTCTGTTTATACTGTTTCTGAGAGGGTAATTATCTAGAGAATTGCAATTAATTATCTTCTGGGAATCCTAGGTAAACACTAGGGTTTCCAATTTGTTTATCCTAGATTGGGGCTCAAAATATTCCCTATCTTATCTGATTGATCTGGTTTCCCTTTGGTTCGGGCTTCCCATTACAGATTAATTAATTTGTTTATTCGCATAAACTTTCCTTATTAAATTTTCATTATAATTTCTGAACTTGTCTATCAATTTGGCGTCCAACTATAGTCGATACTCCCGTTTAATATTGATTTTTTGTTTTTAATTAATTTTGCACTTTTATTGATTTTACCAATAATTGTTATGCATTCCTTTTATATATAATTTTTTTTGTACTAACCCCAATACTTCCTTATTAAATATTACAAATAATGAACTTATTATTGGAACTTCTGTTATCATTTTCTATTTATATCAAGTTTATAATTCTTGTTTATAACTAAAAAGATGCACGCTTATTTGTTAAACATATCAATTATAATAATAAAATAACAATATAAATAATAATAATTAAAAATTATCTATATATCATTATGTGAAGAGAAAACTTTGTACCACTTTTAAAGCATCTATCACCCACGGAGGAGTCTGAGATTTTGCATAATTAAAATTTATATGGGTTTTTATATAATATGTGTAACATATACACTCTTTTACAATGAATTAACTCATCTATAATTTAAAAAAATCAATAAGTTATATAAACTTACCTGTTTGTTGATTTTTAGCGTTGCAATGAATAAACGCATTTAATATAGAAAGTGATAAAAAAATAAACTGACACAACACATAGTAAAAAATGCATGCACAATTTCGATATTTAGAATCGTTGTAGTGAATAAAAGCACTATAATAAATCTTTTACAGAATTTTTAGAAAAAAATGACCGAAAAAATGTTGGACGAAAATTCTGAAAACTCAACTTTGACATAATTTCGTAAGGTTTATCTTCAATTTTTTAATAAATTTAATAGTTTTTAAGTATCTCACATTATCCTGAAATTTTTTAATCAACTTTTCCGTCCGATATTGATGTTATGTAAAAAACTAGGATATCGTTAATTTTATTAACCTAAATTTAAAAATTAAAATGTCCCTCCTTATCATAATTTATATTGTACAAAATTATTCTTCCGTTTCTCTTTGAAGTAGTTGATCACAGTGTGATCTTGTTTTGAATAATACTCCATAAATGCGAACAAATTTCTTGCATAATTCATCATTCTTAATGAAAATTTAATTAACTCTCAATATCAGGATTTAAAAATTCTTCGAAATAATTTTCGTGCCCATTCATTTTTTCAAATCATTCCTGGGTGCATCAATAATACATTTCTTTGATTTGATTTTGCTGTCTATAGTAAAAAGAAGGTACCTCGATAACATGATTTTCCAAAACTACCATTTGTGACATTTTAAGTACAATGTAGATTATATTTATTGTTGGATATATTCAAAGTTGAATAATAATAAATTTTCTAAGGTTCTTGAAAGTCATAAAAGACGTGTAAATAATGTTGAGGATACCTAAATGATAAATAACATAATAAATAAATAAATTACCTGGAGGAAGATCGTCATGACAAATGGGACGATCTATAGGAATTCAGAAAAGTAAACGGAAGTAAAAAGAAATGAAATATGAGAAACATAAATCAAATGAAAGGAAACAAACAAGAAATTAAAACAAAGGCCATTGTTAATTAAGAAGTACAAATGAAGGTGGAATTTCAAATTCCAGAAAAACAAAATAAGGGAAAAAGCCGTATCTTGACAGCTTCTCAAAGATAGCGAAAGTCGGCACAACATAAAAAGAAACAGGGCACATCTTGATATCTGTCAGAGATAAGGCTGACACAAAGGAAAATGAAAATGGAAGACAGAATCTGTAGCCAGTGTCACAAACGAAACAAACTATATTAAGCGGAACTGTTGACCGAGAAATCAGAACAAAAAGTAGAACAAAATTAGAAACAAAAGTGGAAAAAATTTAGAGACAAAAAACGAGACAACGAGAGAAGAAAACGAGAGTTAAAGGGAATTAAATTTTGAGAGTTAAAAAGAGAATCAAAGGGAGAATTTAAAGGAACATTTAAAGAGAGAATTAAACAGATTTCAGAACAGAGTGAAATGAGAAGTGACGAGAATCTGTTGTAAAATTGAATGTAAAGTGGAAGTGGAGTAAATAAATTGGTGATCAAAGCAAATAGAACAATCGATCAACATTGAGTAGTTGACAGCTAGTGATTATTGTTGAGGTTACAGAAAGGGCTATTCTTCGTGTAGTGTCGAAATAAGCTCTGAGTGATAAATTGGTTTATAGTTAATTGGTTGTAATTGAAATTATTAGCGTTCATAAAATAACATTTAGAACTCTTTGGAACATGGTAGATAGTGACACTTGCGCTATTGAAAAAATAGATGGGTTGGAATAAATAAAGAAGTTTTGAGGAAAATGAGTCGAAATAAAAATTTTAAAATAAGGGGAAAACTTGCACCACAATCATTGACATGAATGAGAATGAATTAAGATGACAAATTAAAGACTAAATCTGGTGAGTTTCCTAAAAGAAACCTGCGGGAAAATGAATTCTGCCTTGACAATTCATAATAATTAACAGAGTTTACGAGTTTCATTTAGAATTTTATTTCTATAGAAAACAAAAGGTGGTTATGATATTGTGAATAACTAAAGGATTAGCTGCATGACAGATTCGAGAAAACGGAAGTTTTGGCTAGACTTAGTAAATGTGGTAAAAAATGAAGTTTTAGATTTTAGTTATTTTATATAACATGTGCAGTCCGAAAGATTATAAACCCAAAAATTATTATTTGTAATTGCTATTATTATTATCGATGATAATTACGATTAGAGCGCGAGAAAAAACTAGAAAACAGGCTCATGTAATAATAATGTTTATTCTGAAGAAATCATTGGACAGCAACATTCAATAGCGATTAATTTGATTTGTTGTCACGATCCTTTACAAAATGCTAGCTTGGTGTTTGCTGACGATCTGAAATTCCAAGAAATGTCAGTGAGAGGAGATTGTTGATTGGCTGCTTCCGGGGTTTATTGCAGCCGTGACAGAGGTAGAGATTTTGTTATTATTGTTGTGCCACATCAATGGTAGGGCTATATGAGGTATCGTGGTATGAGGAGGATCCTGAATTGTGACTGTCGTCGTGTCGGTTGCAGAATGACTGAGTAATCTATTCTCTGACAGGAAAGTGATTCGTTCTTCTGCACTTCCGTTCAAATGCCGCAACGAAACTGATCTATCGATACGATGACTGACACGTTGCGGCCGCTTCAGGAGCAAGGACGACCATCGGTTGCTGCCGCGACAATTCGGTTCAGTGAATATCGGTGGCAACGTTGCAACATTGATATAGTTGTTATCCCTAGCCTGACAATACGTTTGAACACGTGTGCTTGTACTAGGCAGAGGAGGAACAATGTTCCCGGTCATGAATTGAAGTTCTAGACTGCTGTCTAAATCTGAAAGGTGATCTTCACTGATTATACTACCTCTTTCATTTGGCAAAAAGCCATATGCGTGTAAAATGTTTAATTTGCACATTGGGCAACTGCGCTGCTCTAGGAGCCATGGGTCGATGCAACTCTTGTGGAAATAATGCCTGTGGAAATATGAAATAATCAAAATAAGTAAAAATGTAACTAAGGATAATTTTTATTTCAGATTTTCCAAAAAAAGTATTAAGAACATATGAATTAATCATAAAAGTAAAGAATATAGATTTTTAAGAAATAATAAAAAAAATAAAATATAAAGTTCAATTAGAAAATAAATTTTTTGAATTTGTTTAAATTAACCAATAATTTTAAACATACGCGCATACATACAAAAACTGTATAAATGCAATTGAATATATACGAAAATTAATGCTTAGATTACCTAGACATTATTTCTGATTCATAAATATAAAAATGTATTTGTTTATGGTCATGTCTTTAATTTGGGCATATGAAGCTCCTCCTTCCATGTGGGCTGCGAATCATGATCCTCTCCAAACATCGTTAATTTTTGTATTTGACAGTCTTTATTCGCCCATTAACAGCCTTACAAGTACGAATCAAGTTTCATGAGTCGAACAAACAGGCAATTAAACTAAATGTCCCTTTGCCTTCCATTATCGTTATGGAAAAGTCTTGAAGAGCAGGGAGGATTTTACTCAACCCTATCATAGCCTCAAATCTGTAAGTTAACGTTAGATTCTCAAAACATACTGAGTGTCTCAATCGTTATCCCATTTCAATAATTCGTGAAAGTTTTAAAATCAACTGCAGTTGAAATAATATGTGCACGTCTTACCCACAGTAAACGATTAAATAAGCCTAAATATCAACTAACTGCCCTAGGTAAAAATTTATACACTTAAATTCTTTGAAGTCGAAAGAACGGATTTACTAGACCATAATAGGCACAGGAAGTACAAACTAAGACACTAAGTGACGGGTAGTCAACAGAGCACAAACTAACTTATTATCAGATATTTTGTACATGCAGAACCACTGAGAAATATCAAGCAAAACACGAATTTGCACTAAGAACAACAGCTTGATGATGTAAGGACATTTCACATAATTTTGAATAAAATCAGCATCAACTTGTAGGATGACCCTTTTATTGAATTGAAAGCCTTTATGATGAATCAATATCTGGAAAAAAACCACAGAATTGAATTGGTTCAAAGTACATAAGTCGAAGTTAGATATCTGTGAAAGCCGAAGTGGCACATGCATCTCATTCCATCATCATGAATAATTGTAAATACAACACTACCAATGAAAGGGAAACATTAGTCGCTATGAGAACTTCCAACAAGAAAAGATAAGTCTTCTTATAAACGATACGAATAATTTTGTAGCTCATAGCTACATCATCCTCTTTAGAAAACTTCCTAACGAACCCCAAACCATTAGAATCGAGTCAATGAAGTTACTATATCATACAAGATGATGACGACTGGTCAATCGTCTAGAAAGCGATGATTAAGAGTCTACCTATGGCTACCAGAAAATTTGTATTATAAGTATTAAATCTCCCTTCTAATAGAACCATTTTTGTCTTAATGGTGAATGAAAGTTAAAAGAAAATCCATAGTTAGGACTAAATTGAGGATGCAGTACAAAAATTTTAAAATTTTAGTTTTTTATCAAATTATCGGTATCATATTTTCGCATTATAGGTCACTGGCTTAAAAGTGTTTAAAAATATTTTTTATCTGAAAAAAAGCTTAGTAAAGAGAAGTGCTTTATTAAAAGGTAGTGGCTTAATAAAATAACCACTACTCTTTACTAAGCCTTTTTTTAGATAAGACATTTGCTAGATAATACCAAAAAATAATGACAACAAAAGGGACAACAATGAAAGGGACTCACAAGTAATAGTCATTCTCAAATAGAAACAAGTGTTTACTAATAGGGTGTAGAGTTCTAGAATTTATCTCTCAATTCAAACAGGTCATTGATATAAATGAGAAAAAAATGTGGTTATCAATTTATCAGAAATCAAAAGTGCAGTATTTGAAAGTACAAGTGCAGGAACTGGAGCACAAATATAGAAGTTGAACTGCCACCACCCACATCAAAAGTACTAGCCAATTTATTATGATCTCTAAGGTGTTATGTATTTTCACTTAGAACAAATTTTAGGAAAAGAAAAGCAGCCAGGAAGCTTGGTACTTCCGTGTTATCTTACCCCCAAAAATTAAATTATAAAATACAATTAAAATAACAATATAAAAAATGAGAGAATACATTATTGATGACGTTATTGAACATGAATTTATTAAGGCTATCTGTGATTTATGTGATTATGTGATTATGAAAGTTTATGTAGCGCAAACGTGTTCTAAGCAACAGTGCCGATGTGTTCGACACTATTCTCAACGACATTGTGGTTTTCTGTCCACCTGGATGACTATTTACAAACTCTTTACAAACATTTGCTGAGTTTGTAACTGTGATTTAGAAAATAAATATAATAATTATATGTGTTCTTTTTTAATTTAATTTTTGGGGATAAGATAACACGGACTCAGACAAGAAATACTTCTAATTGATTTTACTTTATTATATGGAAAATTTAAATAGTTATTTTAATTCATTTAATTTACTTTAATTAGTTTAAATTTAAAATGAGTTTCTAAACTCATCATAGTTATTATATTATTATTATTTTTTAAAACAATTCAATGATAATTCAAGCCTTTTGTTGCGAATAATATATTTAATACAAATGAAAAAAAATTCGACTTTTTAATTTCCTGGAATTTAGTTTCTTATATTTTCAAAATGCTCCTTGATATCTCTTTTATTTCCTTTTTCTAACTTCTCGTTGGTTAAAAATAAAAATTAACTTTTTTTCCTAAAGAATTTAAAATTTATAATTTTTTTAAAGTTAAATATCATCTAAAATTCAAAACGAAACACTAAAACAAATTTTTAAATTATTAAAGCTTCTATAATTAGCTCATAGAAACCTATTTTAATAAATAATATCTTAAAATATTTATAAAATATAGTTTCAAATAACTATTTATGTACGCAATTTAAATATTTAAAAAAATGTTTCCATTTTGATTTTTATTCCTAATGATCTTTTAAAATATATTTTATCTATTTTTCTATATTATTTTAAACAAAGAAACAGAGATAACTGTCAGATAAAGATAAAAGACAATTTTAATTATTTCAAATTATTATAAAAATACGTGTACAAATAGACAACAATTTCAATTTTAATTTGAATAATTACAAAAAAAATATTATTAAAAATATGCGTATCGACAGTGTACTTAAAAATGTATTTTGAAAGTTATTGTAACAGTTCTTTAATTACAATATTTTAAGTAAAAATCTTTTAGGTATTAATTGCCCTTGTTTCTCATTATGTTTTAAAAATATTATAATATTATCTGGATTTTTACCAAGATATTAAAAACAATCGAAATGTGTTTATTGTAGCTCAACAATTACTTGCTTCGTATTATAGTTTAAATATTTAATGCTAAGTGATCGAATTGTTTCACATCACAGACATACATTCATACATACATACGCTAGCTAATTATTTATAGTAGATTATTATTTTTTAATTTAATTTTTTAAAAGCTTTTCTCAAGGTTAAAAACAACAAATCAAACTGATGATTTCATTGGTATCTTCTTTAGTGTTGATTGTTGGCCATCTGTTTATGATAAGAATTGGTTCCTTAAATATGACATTTTTTTGGATGTTTCCATTGGCTAAGATTTTGATTGAAATATTTTTCTTTCCTTCCTTGGTTGACATTGTTGGAGATGTCTACATACTGAGAATTTTCCACCAGGAACATAAATATCTTGCCATGAGGGAGTCGCTGCTCTGCAGATGATGTGGTACTATGTCCCATAATGGTTTTAAAATCTTAGCCAATGGAAATATCCAAAAAAATGTCAGATTTAAGGAAGCAATTCTCATCATAAACAGACGGCTAACAATCAACACTAAAGAAGAGATCAATGAAATCACTTATTAAAAAATTGACTATGAATCAGTAAAGATATCGATGTTTTTTTGATATTCACGAATTTTCGGCACAAGTTTTTTCAAGTAAATTTGATAAATATTTATTGATTTTAGAAAAATTATGAAAAAAAATTATTTATTTTGTATTTTATATTGATAATATATATTTCTCTTTTAATTTTAAATAATAATGAGTTAAATTATTATTATTTTTTTTGAATTTTGGAAGTTTTAAATAAACTTTAAATTTAAGTTAGTTGAAAGTTGATGGATGGTTTGTGTTTTTTGATAAAAAAGTTCCTGCGGCTAATTTTTGTAATGTATTTAAGAACGCGTTTTGTAGTATTTGGCATTTTGTTTCGTGTAAGAGTGGTGATGATTTGCGTACTTTTTCCTAGAGTTTGTGATTATTACTAGTTTTGTTTTTGATGTGTTCATTGAGTAGTGTTTGGAATGTTCTATGTGTTTAATCGTTGACATTGAATTTTTGTTATTTTTCATGACCATATTATCTCAGTGAAAACGGCAGATTTTGTACGAACTACCGAAGGTTAACACTAACTATCCTTTCAATATGGCATAAAATGAAGAGTTCGTGATGTATTTAAACAGTGAATATAATATATCATAAATATTGATTCGAACCATCTAACTCATTCTTGTACTTGACGTAAACTGATGGAATCGCCATTGGATCCACTATGGAGCTACTAAGATTAAAGGAATACATTGGTGAGACGATGTAAAAATTGAGACGAATTCTTATTAAACTTATCAGACAAGTATAATGATCAAAACCCATGTTCCTAGTCCTAATAAATAAATGGACTCTTGACAGTGTGGAAATTGGAATTATGTGTAACATGTCAATCTTTTTACAGGAAGCAAAAACTCACAAATACGACATTAATTCTGAGTTATGAAGTTCTAATTTGCCATATATCACAAATATAATCATATACATATCAAGTCAAGTATATTTCCCGTACTGTTGGCTAATTAGTGCCATCATTCCCGACTGCCGGTATGCCAGTCAACATCATTCAACGCGCCATATAAATATTCAAACATTTCCCCATTTCCCAAATGAAATGTATCACACATATCTGTGATGATCTGATTGCTTTCGGCTGGCCTTTGTTGATTGGGATGGATATAAACAATATTCTGGTGAAACATGTGATTCATGCAAACTGAACTTCTCTATGAACGTTCTAACATTCCTTTGACTGATATTGCCTAATTTCACGTGTTGTCAACGAATCAAAATATTTCCCTGTTACATTTGAAAGATTCCTACCCAATCCGGGTCACTAGCTAAGCCTAATTTGTATGGTGAAATCCGTAAGCTTAAATCCATAAAAATACCCGATCTTGTTGGGAAGATTTAATTTTCTCCTACTCTGTTGATTTCTATCTCCTCCATAAAAATCCCTTCCTATTAGGAAAATATTTCAAAATATTTCCCCCGAATCCAACTCCAAGACATGTCATAAATTTATTATCAAATATAAAGGCAAATATTTTACGATTTGAGAATTCGAACCCGTTCTCAGAATAAATATAATTTCATTCATTCGAGTGTATCTAAACTTGTCTTTCCCAATTAATTGTTTCGCAGAGGAGGTAAAAAATAATTGGTCATTATTAATTGGGATCGGTTTGATATGTATTTCCCATATTTATTAAAGTTAATATTTATCAATCACAAACGGCTTACTTGCACGGAAGGATACGAACCGTGTCGGAAGGTTTGTAACATTCGATACAGATAGCGCAATTGTCGAGATCGGGATCAGTTTCCTAGAAAATACATTACCAGTATTCATTTACTGATGTAAATAATTATTACCCGGTCGCCCTGTTTGAGAGTTTTTACTGGAATTTTAGCAACCGCCTTCTTGGCCATATGGGCCAGGCGTCTCTAGAAACGTAAAAAAATTAATCAAACCATGAGATGTACGAATTCATAATTAAATATGTTATTGTCACTCGACGATCATTTAGAGTGCTTTAAAATTCTGGATCGGAATATAATTTCCCATAAGCCGTTATGGTTCATAGCTCTAGAACAGTGGTGCCCAACCTTTTTATCAAGTGGGCAACTATTTAAATGAAAAAGTCTTTGCGGGCACATTTTTGAAAAATTAGTTAATAGAAAAATGATCTTATAACAATCTTTTTATTAGGAAACATGCATTTGTATTAAAAATTTAAAATAATAAAAATAATAATGTGAAACAAAACAAACAAATTTATTTATAACATCATTTTAATGCGGCTTTTGAATTTGAGTCTGGCTAACAAGTTGATCAATATCAGGATTGATTTTTGAATTTGATAATAGAATGAGGTTTTCCAAGTGAGCATCAGTGAGTGAACATCTGAATTTGCTTTTTATGTAGTTCATTGAAGAAAATGTCTTCTCACAAATGTAAGTTGATCCAAATTTGACCACAAACCGGAGTGCCATGTTGTTAAGTTCAGGATAGTCATTTTTTGGAACAAGCTTCCAGAATGCTTTTAAGTCGGGTGAAATAGGTGATTCACAAAGCTCTTGAAACTTTCTCTTTAATCCTGTGTGGTTTTGAATGTCAGTAATTTCCATCTGTATTTTTGGAGAATACTTGCTGATTTCACTTTCTGATATAGAGAATGGATTAATGAACAATAAAATGTTATCCTTCTCTGCCTCAAAGTCAGAAAATCGAGAAGAAAATGAATGAGACAAATTCATAATGGCAAGTTTGTATTTTTCATAGTCCAAGTTGACAGTGATTGAACTTTCAAGTTGAAATTTCTGAAGCGTGGGGAAAAGATCCAGATTTCCTTGAGAAAGACTGTTATAAAACAGTTTTAATTTTGCCTTAAATGCATTGATTTGATTGAATAGTGTTGGGAACAAACTATTTTCACCTTGCAATCCTGTGTTCAAGATGTTCAGGTAATTTGTGACATCAACAAGAAAAGCCAATTCACTCAACCAGGAATTGTTTTTCAAAAGATCACACTCGGTAGGCAACTCTTTTTTTTCTTCCAAAAATTGCAGTACTTGGGTCCTTAACTGGAAAAATCTTGACAGCATTTTTCCCTTTGACAACCAGCGAACAGAGCAATGGAGCAAAAGTTCACCACAATCATCGGTTTCCTCTTCAAACAGGGATCGGAACTCTCTTCTATTTAGAGATCGTGCTCTAATCTTGTTAATACAGTGCACAGCTGTGTCAATAACATGCTTGAATTCCATATCCTTTGAGCAAAGAACTTCTTGATGAATAATGCAATGGTACTTAAAAAGTTTTCTTTTTAGATATTTTTCTAGAAGGGAAACACAACCGTTGTTTTTTCCAACCATTGCAGGAGCTCCATCTGTGCAGATACTTTCCAGTTGATTCCAGTTGAGCTTATACTCGTTGATGCTTGAATTTTCCACACAATCTTCCAGTGCTTCAAAGATATCGGCTCCAGTTGTTGTGGTTTTCAGTTGACAAAGGCCAAGAAGTTCCTGAACAACATCGAAGTTTTCATTGACACATCTTATATAAACCAGTAATTGAGCACTGTCAGTTGCATCACAGCTTTCATCAATTGCAATTGAAAAGTATTTTGAAAGTGAAGCAGCAACAATAATTTGTTTTGAGACATCATTGGCCATTTCTTCAATTCTCCGAGTAACTGTATTTCTTGAAAGTGCTATGTTTTTGGACAGCAATTTGTTTTTTGGGTCACCTGAGTTTTCAGCAAAATAGAAATTGCCTCTTTTACCATTTCACCATCTGAATAACTTTTTTTAATCTGGCAAGCAGCAGGGAAATTTGAAAGGAAGCTTTTGTCATACCGTGCATTTCTTCTTGTCTTTTGGTAAAAAATGTTTGCTGAACTGCAAGTTTCGATTTTCTCTTTGAAATAAAGTCAGTTCTGTCTGCAGATCCAATTGGGTATTTGATTTTGAATTCTGAATGCATCTGATTAAAATGACGTTCCACATTGTATTTTTTATAGACTGCAACTGTGTCATTACAAATCAGACAAATTGGCCTTGATGATTGTGAATGTGTGAACAAAAATTGTTCTTCCCAGTTATTTCTTAACACTTGTTGCGCAGATTTTTCATCTTCACGTTTTCTTTTTTGAGACATCCCTTTGCTGAGAGACATTTTTGTAAAAACAAAAATTATTTTTTTATTTGGATAAATTGTTGTCCACACTGAGAGATTGTTTTTGGTTGACTGATTTAAATAGAGTTTTTTAACTAACGATGTAACGATATTTGAGTTAATTAATTTTAATTTAAAGTAGGAAAAAATTTAATTTTCTTGGAATTCCCATTTAATAATTAATTGTTGGGATTGATTAATTTTAATTTCGAAAATTAAAAATGCGCTTGTAATTCTCATTGAAACATTATACATCTTAATGTTAAAAATTGATATTTTCTTTAACCGTATTTAGAAAAACACCCACGGGCATTTGAAAAAGTCTCCACGGGCACTTTTTTGCCCGCGGGCACTAGGTTGGGCACCACTGCTCTAGAAGGTTCTTCATACAAACAATCAGAAGAAGGCTTCATAATAATAGTAACTTAGGGCAATATTTTGTTGCGGTCACGAATGTAACCTTTCTTAGAAATAGGAAAACTGCAACCCTTTCATTTTATTCCTTCAATGCATTTCTTCTACATAGTTTCGAGTCAAGATTTTTCAAATGCATTTTTGTAGACTCAGTGTGACTGCCGTTATTGTGCGCGTATAAAGTGTGAAAGATTTGAAATGAATATCCTACTTTTTGCTGTTACTGTTTCGGTAGTAGGGAACTTTTTACAGTTTTAATTCTATTCTCAGGGATTCATATTTTATTATAAGAAATGTCTAGTTCATTTTGTTGGGTTTAAGTGAAAAAAATGAACAGTTGTAGTCTGACTCTTGCGTTCTTTAAGAAATAAATAATAAATAACAACTCCCAACGTATATTGAATATCCTGCTTTTATGATTGAATGGTTTAATGACAATGATTAATGACTGAGAGTTTGATCTCTACTGCAACCAATAGTGGGGATTCTGCACAATATGATTATTTACCGTTAATCAACACCTGTTGAAAGATCTTTAATGGTACTCATAAAATATTCCCTGGGGTTGATATGTTTGCAAACACTTCCTAAGTCTTTCCTTGATTAATCAGTTCTTCTTTATAAAGTCTTTTTTTACTTTTTCTCTTTAATTTCTTGTATCCCTAGTTGAGGCTAAAGCTGAGTTCTGAAATTTTTATCTTTTTTATATAGTTAAACAATCTAGAATCTAGATGATAGATTATTTAGAAAAAAGTAAATCTCTATCTTGACATTCTAATCTCAATAGTTTCCTCGATTGCCAAAAGATAATAAACCAAAAATTAATCACTCTTTGGCATGGGGGCAAGTGGGGGCACTTGCCTTCCTTGAATTTCCAAAACCATTCTATTTTTCGATTAATTTAAACACATTTTAATAGATGCGCTCAAACAAAGTTGGAAAAACCCAAGACAAAAAAACTTTATAAAAAAATTTAATTTAAAGAGGCTTCCTGTTTTTTTAATGATATTAATTATATCTGGAAATCAATGATTTCAAATCATCCTATTGGTATAAAAACATTCAATATTAACTGACGTTCTGGTTTTAAAAAGTGTTCTATTTTGTAAATTAATAAAAAAGTGTTCTGTTTTGTAAATAAACGAAAAAAAAGTCCTAATTTGCATAATGACCCAAATATTTATTATACACATGCATTTTTTCAACTCTTTTCCCCCCTAGAAAAATTGTCTACTTGGTTAAAAAATAATTTTGCCCCCATTGGAAAAATTCCTGCGGATGTCCATGCCCTTTGGAATATCTTTACATCTTTTTTCAAATTACCATTGATCATATTGTAATGATAATGACAGTTGAAAATTTGTTTGCATTTCAACCTATTTACATATCGGGCTTTCCCGCTAATTAATTATTTGATTAATATTTTATATTTACATAAATTTGTGGTTTCCATACTCTTCCGGGCATGTTCCGACAAAATGATCACTCATATATTGTTCCCCATTATCTCTTTTATACCAAATTGTTTTCCATCTTTAAATTCTAAACCCTTTCAGTTCGAATACCTTATATTTCTGTAAATGATTTTGTAACTAAAGACCATAAATTTTAACATCAAATTTAATATTACATCTGGCATTCCTAATTAAAAATACACCGATAAAAGGCTAGCGTTTATTACGTTTATCCAAACCCACATTCCAGTGCTTATCATATCTAATTATCCACTTTTCTTTAACTCTGCTTCCAATAAATTTCTCTTTCATTTATATTTTATTTGATTCCATTCAGTTTTATTTTAAAATTGTTCCAATGGTACAACTCCAACAATTTTAATTTAAAATGCGGTAAAAAGTTCAAAGTGTTTTCCACCAATAAGAATTGAGGTGACGAAAAAACTTTGAATAATAATAATAATAATAATAATAATAATAATAATAATAATAATAATAAAATTTACTGAAAATTGTTCTTTGGTATGGATATAGCGAAATCTCTGGACATAATAAAACATGAGCCATGCTAGGCTGATAACCATGAGCAAAATGAAAGAAATTGATACGAATAGTACGGAGGTTTTACTTAAAAGATTGTCATCATTAGTAGTATATATTTTGATGGATATATTGCACACATTCTGATTGTTAATTGGTCCTTCCAATGAGGATTTATTAATTCTGGGCAATAGTTCTGGCGGGATCGTAATTTGACCGCTGCTATTATAGCATCGTTGGACGATTCCTTTGACGATTTCCCATGGCAGGTATATCAGCATCGGAGTTTCCTCTAAAAATTGAGAAATATAAATTTATCTAAGCCTATATCAAAATATTTATACAACGAGACTGACCGTAGGAAAATATCCCCACATCCAAAACATATAAAGATGGGAGCAATACCAATCATTCTAATCCATTATTCTATGAAAACTTAAAGGAAAATTTTGCATTATGCAGGGGAAAATAAAATTTTATTTTATTAATTTTCTATCAATCTCGTAATTAACTATTTGTTGCGAGTCGAGCGGTGGAATATTGATGATCAATAGTGATGTGACCCGAATCGATATAAATAATGGATTTGGGTTTCTCCTCCTCGCGGATAAATTAATAACTGCAATTATCAGAGATTCTTCTCTCTACCAAACCAGATGGTTTCTATGCGACTTCCAACCATTCAACGCACATCAACAGAATGGATATTAGGAGGGGGTATAATTAAATGATGGGGATATGTGTTATCACAATTATAAATACCGTTAACCTAGGAAAATCTATCAAAGGCACAATAAATCTTTTTCGCCCAAGGTAAAATAATTCCCATTGATGGTCAATGGTATTTGAAAAAGTTATAAATATATTGAGTCTCGATCATCTGCACAAATCATCTCTCCTAGAAGGAGCATGAACCTCGCCATGACATTTAATTGTTAGACTTCAGTTTTGAAAAGAATGCTATCCTACACAGCTATTTGGAGAACTGTAGTCAAGTTACAAGAGAACGAGTCTCATGCTGAATTATGAACTGTTGAGTATTTCGATGTACTTCAGAGATCATAAAAGGTCTTTCATGTCAAAAAGTATGGTTTGTGAATGAGAATATTCAGCCATTAAAGCCATGAGCAACTCAATGATTTTGACATGTAATTACAAAGTTTACAATAAAAACAACAAATCCTGTCACTCGAAGTAAATAAATCGCTTTGGGAAGTGATATTGTCTCTCCATATGGAAATCCTCATGAGACATGGTTGTGATTTTAGATGGGCTGTTTTTGATCAAATATTTTGCCTTCATATGTTGCAAGCTATTTCTGAATTTAAAACAACCACATTATTTACAGTCTCCTATTTATGAGTTCTAGATTCATTTAGGAATCAGTAATACCTTCAATAAAATATTATCAATAAAACTTTCTTTAAAACAAGTTCCACCACTCGTACTTTTCTTTTTTGATCTTCATTGTCTCCGAAATTATTGAAAGTAATGTATTTTCTTTCTTGGTGTACAATAATTTATCCATAGCTCATATTTGCTTTTATCTCTCAGTTTCTATTGCATTTGATCTCTTATTTATATCTGCTTTGGAATTTCCTCTGGTCACTGTTGTTTTACTCAACAATACAGTTATTTTTCATTAACTTTCCACATACTTTTCAGGGATCACAGTTGCTCGACAACTATATGGTACCTGATTGCTTGCATGTCATTTGAAAGATAACTTTTACAACCTTTTTCAATGAGATACAAGGAAACTTTTGCAATGAATTATATTTAATTCGTATGTTTCTTGATAACCAAGACAGATCAAGTAATTCTCTTTTTGACTATGAGACAAATGATGGCGTCAAGAAGAATTCCAAGTTCTATTTAGTCGATGTATTTTTCTTTTATAAGATCAAGTTTAGGTCCATTAGCATTTCTTTGATTTTTCAAATGACCAGAAGACTTTTGCACAAGAGCATAAATAAAGTTCAGTTAGTGTAAGTCTCACAACCATCCGACGGAAGTCAAAGAAAGACCTCTTACATTACTTATATTTAATTTCAAATCTGAATCTAGAGCTTCATCTAAATCTACAAGAGAAATATTAAACACTGTTTCTAGAGAATTCCCTCGACATTCCAAGCATCATCAACTCTTTCTATGAAACATTATGAAGGATCTACGGATAAATTATTTACACGCGCTAAAATTATATTTAATATTCTAACTTTTAATTATTTAAATAATTTAACAATTAACTTAGATAATAAATCCTTCTGAATTAAAATTTAAAACATTCGAAAAGTGGAGTTAATCGCTTTGGCCTGTGAATGGTTCACTTATTAACCCTTTAGGCCTGATTTATTGACACATTTACCCTAATGACCGGATTACCGGCTTCGACATATATTCTCATTACCCTAGGACTCAGAATAACGGTCCACGAAGAAAAATACCGAGACAATACTTTTGACTCATTAATAACGTCATCGTTAGGTGAACGAAGGGGTCAAGCTAGTTTAAGCATGAACTCAGTGCTAAAGTGTTGCTAGGTCGATATGGCAAAACGCAAGGAAACCGTGTACTGGTGCAAATCATGTGAGGTATTCCTTTGTATTGGTTCTGGATTTGAAAACTGTTGTGATGTATCATTCCAAAGTTGAAATCTGAAGATAAATTAATATTTTTTTGTATAAAATGACGTTTTTACCTATTATAATTAACGGATAACTCAATACAATATGACTATTCCTAATAATATATGATCATTTCTTTTTTATAAAAAGCCATACTAATAAATAGTATGACCATTAATATTTAAGATTTAATAATCGCTTGGATAAATTTAATGTTTCCAATGTTTGATGCTAGTCAAGGAAAATGTATTGTATGGGATTCTTGCCGTGCTCATATTTCAGAACGTGTTAAAGAGCACTGCAGAAAAAGAAATATAAAACTTGTGGTAATACCCGGCCGATCAACCCCCTATTTACAAGCAGAAGATATTGGAATTTTTAAGGAATTTAAAGACAGAATTTCCAGTTTTATTAATATTTGGAAAAACTCCGAGGAAATACAATACACAAGACGTGGAAATCCCAAGGCTCCCAACCAAGGGTTTGTGAATCTTTGGATTAGTAATGCTTGGAGCTCTAAGTCTATCCAAAACATAAAAAAACTCTATTCAATCAGCTGGGTTTTCAGAGAATTTCGAGGATTGGCATATATCTAAACATGATATTTATGGTGAGAGATTCCGAAACGAATTTATTAATTCGATATTTGAAGATTCAACACCAATTCAGAATGAATACGATTTTGGACCAGATGTATTTGATCTAGCTGATGAATGATTAAAAATACAATTATGTTTTTTATATTTTTTTAAATTCAAATAGTATTACTAATTTACTTAACCATGTAAGGAATTTTTATTTTTTGGTCATATTATTAAATAATATGACTCATACTATTTGGAGTTATCCGTTAATTATTCATTTATTATTGTTATATTGATATAATTATTACTTTTAAAAGCAAACAGATTAAAGATGAGCACAAAAGTAAAGGCTTTTGGTTTTTATTCAGTTTCATCTTTGTTGAGTTACTGCCTTTCTGGGCATGACATCATAATAAGTACAATGAATTTCGGTGGAATTTTTCACCAATCCCGATTGCTTATTTGGTCTTTATAAAATCAATTCATTTTACGGTTGTTAAATGAGTTTTGATTGGTTTATTTATTTATTGATATTTCTTTCGATTGGTTATTGAGCAGACTATATTGATTCCTCATTTATTGAATATTAGGGAGATAATATATTGGTTATCCATTCATTTATCAGACATAATATATTTTGTATTAATTATTACCCTTTATGTAACTTAGAAATTACAGGACAAAATGTAGTAATATTAATAAATTAATTTTAATTATAAAGTTATGGCCTATCGAAAGAGCGATAATAAAATAAGGTCCAGCCCAAAATTGGATCTAAATAATATTGAAGTTAATTAATTAAAGTATAAATTAATCATTGGGTAATAATAATCAATATTATTGGGGATAATAATCAACACAAACCTTGACTGAAAGATAGATATGGGTCTTGCTTGTCTGAAGAATGTGCATTTCCGTATACAAGAACGGCGGTTGGTGGGTAATGCATCTTTCGTATCTGTCCAAGTTTTGTGTTGAGCGGGCAAGATCCGGACTGGACGAGGGCCACCCATACATTGGTGACAGAATTTATAGTGTCATGACAAGCAGTGTGGATTAAAGGCAGTAAATTTGAACTATTATCTAGTTTCACTGGTAAAGTGGTTAGATGAATTAACTGTCCCAAGACCAGATTATTCGAGCGCATCCGAGTAGGAGATTCAGAAGCTTCTGTTTCATATGGCTGCATTGCATTTTTATCAATCGTAGGAAATCGATATGCGTGCCGAGAGTTGGCACCGTTATTGTTGCTATTGGTTGGGCGATTATTTGTTCTCGCCTCTGGAATTAGTGGTTTCGAATAGATCGGTTGATTGTATACAACCTGAGTTATTTTATGTTTGTGTGATTTTTCGGTTTCTTGAGGGCCGTCTTCATGATACCTGTGGAGATATGTGATTTCAATGTCAACTTTTGTTTCCGGTTTCCCTTCACTGAGCCGTTCACAGATTGTCGACAGAAAGAATAACGGATTGGTAACGATGAGGAAAATTTGAAAAATCCGTATCATGAATCCATGGCCTTTCATTTGTCGATCTAGAATCGGATGTTTAGAATCAAATAAAATCTAGCACCACAAGTCGACAGTTAACAAACATCATCATAGTTTATTGGGATAAATTGTTGGAAAACAATTTTAAACAAAAAAAAGTGAGAAAGTTACAAATCGTTAGTGAAAGAAATTGATAAGAGAATAATCGATATCGAGTGCTAGAATTTATTATGAGGTAATAACAGACTTGTAGAATATTCAACACACACACATTGTCTTGCATATGCCTGCTTTCGTGTGTGTGTGCGAAAGAGGATTTCTCTCCCCTCGCTCAGACCACACCTAAGTTAAAACCGCAATGCACACACACAAACAAAGATTGCAATTCTCTGTAATTGACATGCTCAATCTGTGCCAGTTGCTCAATGCGTCACAACAAAGATGTATCGTCATCGGATAAAATGAACCAATCACGTTTCAGGAAAATTAAATACCACTTAATTTTATATTATTATTAATATTTTATTATTATATAACATGGTTCAGTAAATTATTATATATTTTAACGATGCACTATAATTTCCATAACTTTCACTACAATTAGTCCTTTTTCTCTTCTTATCATAAATTATTTCATCATCGGTAAGTCCCAAGTCCCGAACTCACTAAAAATCGCAAATACAATCCACCAGATCAAGAAATAGTAATGAAACAACTCGATTTTAACCCCCTCCAATAACCCTTGAAAGTGCAGTAATCTTAACAATAAAGATGCCAAAAAGATTGTCAGTCCATATTAGGTGTCGTAAATGGTGCATTCTAATCAATAATTTAAATATTGATGAGACTAAGTAGTATCATTTATTGGCAATGCAATCAGATCATATGTTATGGCCACTGATCAACGATAAATGAATGAAATCAAGCGACCAATTGAACAAATTTCATAAAACTAATTGCACGTCCGCACGCACGCCTACTCATGCAGATACAACGCAAATCAATAGAAACAAAACAAACATTGACAATACAATGACAAGAAAATGTCAACAATTGGTGACCTAAACTTCCACAAATACCCAAAATTACGAAGACAAACTAATATTTCCCATTAAATTAATCTAAATAGTAGATAACTGATGTGTGGGAATTAAACGGCTCTCCATTAATACCATAATTACACGACAAACTAGCCGTTGTCTTTTCATTCCACTTCTATAACGTCTGCTTCTCGTCTCCATATCATCTCGGCATCATGTACAATTCATAACAATGTGAAAAGAAACTATCGTTAGTTATAATTTCCATTCAACATAATGCCCATTCAACTCAACACAAAAGACGATACTATTATACATTTCCAACCATAATTATAATGAAAATTTCCGAAAGAATCATTTGACATGAAATCAAAATTAAATGTAAAAACAAACTCTAATTTACTCACTTATAAAACTGATAAAATCACAAATTGAATTAGTTATTAAATTTACAAGATCAAATTTGCAACAATTTTTATAGATTACAATCAGAAATATTTGATGCAGTAAAACAAATTATATGTACAAAAATATAAAATATTATCAATAAATTTTATAGGGTATTACCTAATCACATAATAATTTTGAACTTTTAAATATATATTAAGATTATTGAAAATGATTTTGGAATAAAATCATTTGTTTTTAATAATTTTTATGTTTCTATTAGACAAACTCAATTTATAAGTTAATACCTTATTAGCCCGAATATAACGCGACAATTTTTAACATTTTATTTTTATTAAATTTTGGTTTAAATTAATTAAATTTATTGTCATGAATATAACTTATGTATTACTTTTAATTACCTAATCAAACGCTTATCTGATTGAATTTCCCTTAATTTTAATTTTGTTATGAGTATTTTTTTCTAAATTCGGGGTCGAGTTATTTTATTTATTTACCCAGCTTTTACGATCTTAGTTGAAACTGTGTTTGGATCAGAGACGGACGCAAAAGTAAAGAAGGCTCCTTTGTTAAAATAATAAGATCTCGAGTAAAATCAAGAACTATTGAAAGAAAAGATTACTCTGCTTTGGTCCCTTCAAGTTGAAAAAAGTAGGGATGTTTGCGGATAAGCACTAAATTTTTTGCTTTCATATAAGATGGCAAATTCGTGAATGAATTTTATTTTGCAAAGATTTAAATGCAAGCGAAAACCAAGAATATTTTTCAACTAGTGAATAACAATTTTTCACTTTTATTGTTAATAAACAACTAGAATTGTCTATAATGTATTTGGTAATAATTTTTAAATATACAACTAAAGATTATTCTTTTCAACACAGCAATAAAGAATTACTAAAAATAGATTTATTATAATAAAAGAAACAAATTCATATCAAAAATAAAGATAAAACCTGTTGAATTACTAAACATAGAATTGGTCTATTTTTGACAATTGTGTTGTAGGGTATGAATATGAGATAACCCTATAAATAAAATTTTTAAAATGACCTAAAATAGACAGAATATAGTTAAAAACAATATAAATACTTGTTCATAAACACAAGAAGGGGACGGTAAAAGAAAATTAGTTGACCTACTTAAAACTATTTAAGCAACAATTTTTTTTAGGTTAATAATATTTTCTTCAGCAATGTGGGTACTGTGCCATAGGTAAGCAATCCATTTACTAATGAGAAGTAAGAAATAAAATAATAAAAGAGAAGATAAAAGAACATTTTGAAAATAGAAGAAGCTAAACTCCAGGAAAGTGAAAACGGCTATATTATAGTAGAAAATTTTTTCATTTGTATTAAATATATTATTTGCAACAAAAGGCTTAAATTATCATATAATTGTTTTTGCTACCAAGAAATCATCACTTTATATTATTATTGTTATTAATAAATTTCAACAAATGAAAATATTTAACTCAACATAGTACTGAAACTATTCGGTGCATATGCATTCAGACATTGTCAATTACGTCATCAGCTTGATCTATGATCATTTTAGACTGTGAAACTTGTTATCAATGGACCACTGATAAATTTTATTTTTCATTAATCTTCCAATAATGATATTGACGATTATCATCAGTACCTTACTTGGGATCCTATTCCTCCTCGTGGCCATTCCTTTCCTCTTACACGTTATTGACCAAGACAAGGATTCGAAATATGGAGCTATTTTTACTGTGGAAAGTAATCATAATAATATATTTAAGTTAACTTATTATTATTATTATTATTATTATTATTATTATTATTATTATTATTATTATTATTATTATTATCTTTGTTATTATTAATTATATAATTCTGTATTTACTATTGTAGGTCCCTACTATCAAATAAAATATTTTATATTTTTGTTGGTATTGAAATTGAGGAAACTACGCAGTCGCCAACCGAAGTCCCAAGTGTTCGACATCAAAGAAAAGCAACAGCTGAAATCCATTGAGAAGCCACAGCTTTTGAATGGTGATCATGTGAGTAATTATGACATATTTGTGATTGAACCTGAAATATAAAGTTATAAATTATTATATTTTAAAAATTTTATTTGAGATTTACTATTCGAATCAAAATGCTTTTGAAAGCTTTTGTTTAAAATGCCAATTAATGATGTAAACCAATTGATAGACAATCGACTCTGTTTATTTCTACTGCACTGGTGAATTGTTACGGAAAGACTCGACAAATAGGAGCTATGTGGATATAGTGATAAGAATGGCTAGAAGGACAGACAGAGTTAACGAATTTTGGATGGTTGTCAAACAAGACCAAGAAAAGTTGCTTGTTCATCCGAATTGTCCAGAAACATTTATCGCAAATTGTTCTCCAAATGGATGGAATTCTATCCAGGGATTGTCAGTATTATGTGACAGGCCTCATGAAAAGTGGACTGTTAAATACCATGGATGGCTGAAGTTAGTCAGTTTTCAGTAGAGCTTAATTACTTTTTAAATAGTTCTTAAATACTTTTGATTCCGGAAAACCTTAAAAAAGTTTTTCAACTTTCATCTATTTATAAATATCTTGATTCAAAACCTCTCTACGTAAACTCAAGTCAATCCTTCATTTCTTTCATAGCTTTTAGTTCTACATTACATTATATGACTTCATTACCAAGTTACGGCAATCTTGTGAGATGAACAAAAATTATCACTTAATTGAGAATTTTCATGATTTTACAAAAGTTTTGACGCTCTGCCCGTGACACTATTTGTTTCAATAGTTCATTACTGTCACTATTGGGTCATTTGTGCAGGATACTAGCACAGCAGAGATTTTTCTAACATTTCCTTTAATATTTTCATGATCTTTCCACTCTTATGTTAGATCGTTGTAGACTTTTTCCTAGGGTTATGGAATGAAAGCTAAATAAGTAAACGGTTAGGAAATGCTTTTAATACATTAACTTTTCAATAAATAAATTTATTATTTTAGAGAGGTCGGATCGGAGGGCTCTTTTGTGCATATCAATTTAAAATTATGGTAATAATGCATTATTATTATTATTATTATTATTATTATTATTATTATTATTATTATTATTATTAATAGTGAGTTGTTGAGCGTGACCAGTACCCTTGCGATCATTACCCTTAGGGGGACAAAATATTTTGTCGGATAAACTCGGACTATATAATAATAATAATAATAATAATAATAATAATAATAATAATAATTTTGAAAATAACATCTTCCGCGCGGGCGTAATATCTTTCTCAATAATAATGATAAAAATAATATTTATATATCATTAGATAGATCTTGCACTAGGCTTTAAAATGAGTTATCGTTTTATAAAATCGGATGATAGGAAAACTAACTTGTTGCATGACCAAAAGTAGGTCACCGCTGGAACAAAGACATTATTTTGAAAATTTCAATATTTAACTATGAATCTTTGTTCTACAACTAACGATGCGTCATCGAAGAGTCATTTAAATTTAAATGTTTTTGTTTAAATGTTTTTGTTTTAATGTCTTTGTCTAAATGTTTTTGTTTAAATATTTGTTTAAAAGTTTTGGTTTAAATGTTTTTGTTTAAATTTTTGTCTTTGTTCTACTAAAAATTTTTTTAAAAAATTTTTTCGACCGGGGGGGGTATGTGATCCAGCGGCGTCCTGTTTTAGCGGTGCCAGATTCATTTACTTCATTAAAATCAGTATTAGATGAAGCTGTAGAAATAGTGAACTATATCAAATCAACACCTTACAGGCATGAATTTATAAACAACTTTGTATATCTATGGAAGCTATGAAAAATTGCTTTTATATACTGAAATTATATGTTTGTCTCTAGGTATTGTTTTATGCCTTTTATTGGAGCTTAAAAATGTATAACTGTGTTATTTTCAAGATGTAGCCATGGATATATTTGCTAAATTTCTTGAAAATGAAGTTTGGTGTACTAAATTAGCATATTTAGCTGATATTTTCAAATACCTAAATTCATTGAATACAAGTATTTAAGGAAAAGATGAAAATGTTTTAACATCCTTAGACAAAATGCTAGCATTTAGAAAAATAGAATAGCAGTAAAAGATACACTTGATATTTTTCCTTCAATTTAAATGGAAAATGTTACAGATATTGTTCCTGCTATAATAGAACATCTAACAATATTAAATCAAAAAATTGCGTTCTACTTTCCATCTTTTAAATTAGTATCCTATGACTGGATACGAAACCCGTTTGACACATTTGAATCTTCAAATACAGAATTATCTTTACAGGAAGAAGACAAATCGCTCTCTCAAAAGGAAGTTCACAGAACTATCAATTGAAAATCTTTGGATTTTGATCCATCTCTATTTAAAAAAGCTCTTATGATTTATTTACAATTTTCCACCTCATATCTTGGTGAATTGAGATTCTCAACATTTAACAATATTAAAAATAAAAAAAACGAGAAAGACTTATAGATATAGAAGAGGAAATGAGGGTAACAATATCACAAATTAGGCCTAATATTGGTAAAATATGTAAGACTCAAAAGTATCACATTAAAAATTTAAGAATAAGTATTGTTGTTTTAATAAATTAAATATATTTATTTAGCTTATATTATTTTATGTATAATTGTTATTTAATTTGAATAAATAAAAAATTTGACATATTAAAAGCAATATAATTACTGGAATTGATTTAATTGTTCTGTTGCTCCGGGAAAATTTTATATAATTAAATGTGCTCCGCCACCACCAAAAGGTTAAGAATCACTGCTATAACCTGCTAATAGCACATTTGCGTTATATCACAAATATTGACCTTTTACATGAATAAATAGAGTTTACCTAAATGAAATTGAGCAACAACGGGTGTGTGATGCATCCGGGGCCACATGCAGGCTACAATGACAGTAACAGCGAGTTTATTTCCTAACTAGAAGTGGCCTGGTAACCTGCTAAATCATTGCCATATCCTGAATAGTGGATTGAGATTATTCCACTTGAACAAGGAATTCCTAGTTAAACGCAAGTAATTAGCGTGCGCTAAAACTTGTCTACTATTGGGATTTGCTCTGGGTATCACAAAGCTTGTGCTGTTTATACTATTATTATTATTATTATTATTATTATTATTATTATTATTATTATTATTATTATTATTATTATTATTATTATTATTATTATTATTATTATTATTATTATTATATTAGCTTCCGGGCATTCTCACACATTGTAGATTCACATAAAGACTCTTGTGACGAACTAACGGCAGATTCGATAGCAAGAGAAAGATGGAATCAACAATTTTTTGACGATTTGAAAAAGTAAGACAAACGAGCATTTTGAATAATTCAAATTAACAAAATCTAAAGTTTTGCAGAAAAGAACCAAACCCATTATCAGCAGTGGGGAGGATATTCAGGGAATTTTGTTCTCAATAAACGGGACGTGTATCAACTGAAAAAAGGTAAAGGTTATCGGGATCACAGCTTCGGTAAACATATTTACACGTCATTTAAAATAATTTGATATTTATCAAAAATATCTAGGAATAAGGAATTGGAATCAATATCAAAGATATGGAGTAATATTCGGATATCTACAGGTAGAAACTTTGGGAAATTTCTTTGACTACCATGTCAACATTTTAGAATGGAGCGTGTTTCAGTTTGGGTAGTGTCTGTTGCAGAGAAACATTAAGCCAGTAAGTTTTTTGGTTAATTGCAAATTTTGAACAGGTCTCTTCAGTTGATAGGGTGTTTTGTTTAATCATTATTGTAACCTTGATCTTTGACCTTAACATGCATTTCAATTGATATACAAGTCCATATTATAGTACAATTTTAAATTTATAATTGTAAAAATAAAAATAAAAATAATAATAATAATAATTATAATAATATTAATAATAATAGTAATAATAATAATAATAATAATAATAATAATAATAATAATAATAATAATAATAATAATAATAATAATAATAATAATAATAATAATAATAATAATAATAATAATAATAATAATAATAATAATAATAATAATAATAATAATAATAATAATAATCTATTTTTGTTAAATAGTAATTGTGTTGGTAGATGGTTATGGCAGAGGTCAACTGATAGTGATTCCTAAGCCAAAGGTGAAATAACCAAACAAGAAATCCAGTGCAGTTTACAAGCGGTTTTTCTTATGGACGGGATATTTCACTGAAATAATTCATATACAAAATCCATTTTTACCTTGATTTCATGTTCGAATTTTTCAAGGATTTATATGGTCAGTTTTATATGACCAATTCAGCAACAAAATGAGAAAACATTGCCCCTTATAGATATAATTCGCTACTGCAATAATTTTGAGTTTATGTGTAAAGCTATTAATCCCGAAAAATTATATAAGTATCATATAAGACCTTACAACCCCCCTCCATATATTGATCAATGTAAGTATCAAAACAAATAGTTAAAAATGCGATGTAATTTTGCTACCCCCAATTCTGACAGGGTGGAAAAAATGAAAAAATGTTGTATATTATAATATTTCTGAATGGACAGATTTGCACCTCTGGCATTGATAAATATCCATTTAATGCAGCATCAGATTCGGCTACCTTATCACTCCATATGGAGACATTCGGCATATCACAACTCACAATTTCAATCTATGGGAACAGTTTCTTTGCTCTCCACCAAAATCTAAAATACTGATTGACTTCACTGCAGGAGATTCGTACTGTTTGGAAGTGAACCAATCTGCCGAGGTAGATTTCAATATGAACTTAGGGAAATCTTTGATTATCGAGAGATTTGTCAATTTTAAATTGAACGGAATTCATGGGAAAGGAGTTGCCGAATTTTGTGCAAGGTAGGAGAACGTTTGACGAATTCTTATTGAAATTGAAAGAAATTCAGCGATGCAGTTCCACGATATAGACAAATTAAGCCAGCCTCTTTAGAAGTTCTAAAACAAAATTTTCCAAAATCAAGCAAAAAGCTCTGCTTGTCTCTAGAAAACGAAGAATGTAGAGATAGGAATGTGTCAGGAGGCAAAGGATCACAACTCGCTGATTTAGTTCAAATGAAAAAGTGTCTTAAAGAAGTTGTTTATTATTATCATTTAATTTGCCTTTAGTTTTCTTTAGTTAAACATTCCAGACGGATTCGTTGTGACTACTGAGTCATATAGATCATTTCTCAAGGTTAACATTATACTTATTCCCTTTTTTATTAGAACTTGCCGATGTATTGCATAATATCGCCAAAAATTTATCCCTTTGCCTATATGGACAATCTAATTGTAATATATAGTTTTAAGATAGATGATGATTCAAGGGTCGTATAATTGGACATCTGCTTCATTATCCAAGAAAATGTACACTTTTAGTAAGGTGACCAACTATTTTTTGTTTAAAAAGAGTACACTTTGCAAGTATTTCATAGGTAAAAAAAGAAGAAAAAACGATAAAAACTTTATTTTCTTTTAAAAACATATTTTTCTTCGGAGTGGATTTTATTTGCTAAATGAGGATGTTTGTCTAATAATGTAACCACATCCGAACAACTTTCATTTTGCATATTAAATTTGACCGTTAAAACGGCAGATAATGTTTTTACAGATAGTCGCGAGTTCTCACTGCTCCAATAATCATTTCCTAGTGAAAATACCCTTTCAACAGCAGCATTAGTGCCTGGACAACATAAGGAAATTTCTATTAAAATCTATATTATAAAATAATTGGTAATATATTTTTTATTTTGATTTTAAATGAATATTATAATCTGATATTATTTAAGTAAAATGAAAATTAAACTATAATAAATCAAATCACTGTCAAAATAATTTTGAATATTTAATTAATAAAATTGAAATAAAATAATCTAAAAAAATATTTTAGAAATACAAATGAGTACAAAATTATACAAATGAGTACTTTCAGAGTACAGGATTTGAAAAGAGTACGGTTTGCGAAAAAAGAGTACAAAACTCAGTAAATGAGTATAGTTGGTCACCTTAACTTTTAGACGCAGTTTACAACCGATGAACTTTAAGCCAAAATGGCACGTTCAATTTTCGAGGGGTCTTCCAGCGTGGTTGTAAGTCTTTCCACTATACAGAGGAATCATTTACGAATAAATAGCCATGAAAATGTAAGGAGTCGCATCTAAATAAATATTAGTCTTCTTATTTTTATTTCAATTTCTTTTATTTCTAAACTTATTTTTGAGATCAAATATTTCAAGCACATCTACAATTTTATTATTAGTTAGCAAAAGGTTTTTGCTTTGAGAAAGGAGTTAACGAGTCGCAAAGGTTTGATAATCTCACATCGATACTTTCGTATCCTATCAAAGCTCATACGATTCGCTTGTTATTTATTTGTTCTATTCATTTTGTAAAAGTTTAATTTACTGCAACATATATTTATTGTTGTCTTCCTTATCCATCGCATATCTATTTTCATTTCATATTCCCATAATTCCTTGAAATTTTTCCATTGCTTTCACATTCAAGTAAGATTGATTGTAATCTCTCCAACTCTCCTTTCTTAAACAAATTGACTCTTCCTTCGGATGTAAGTACTTGTTCTAATTACCAATTGAGTTAGATAAAACAAAAGAATCTCTATCTAAATAAATACAAACTTGTTGAAGGAGAATTGTGGATACTTGAAGGATAAATTAAGTCGCTATTTAATTTACCTTTCGCACTAATGTATATGAAAGAGTTGGCAATAAAGGTGCAGTCCATTTATGTTTAATGACTTTTCATGTCGAAACCTGACTTTTCAGTATTCCTTTTAACTTTTACTTTCGGTGCCTGTAGACTACGATAGACCTTCAAAATATTACGGAGCAGGATTATATATGGAAACAAGAAGACTTTTCCTTCTACGTTTGCCAATCCGGGAACAATTAATTAAAGTAAAGTACCCGGACATCCGTTTGATAGGGTATTGGGATGGTTATTGTGAAAATGATATTGATGCAGACATCTGTTTAGCGATTATACCCTAAAATATTAATTTTCATATAGACCAACGAGGATATTCGAAGGGCGCTGGACATATTGTCAAAAGAGCTGAGGTGAAGCACTATTGATTGAATGCAATGAATAATAATTTAGAGGGAAATATTCTCATGAGCTGGGGGTATTATGTAATCAGATGATGGGAAAAATAATAAATGGAAAGCTTCCTGAGGACATCAAAGATGCTATTATCACGGAATTTCAACGGCTTTATGCTAATGATAATCAAAGCTTTTCAATCAGATCATCGGCAACAAGTATTCTATAATTTTTCTTCTTTTTCTTCTTCTTCTTCTTCTTCTTCTTCTTCTTCTTCTTCTTCTTCTTATTATTATTATTATTATTATTATTATTATTATTATTATTATTATTATTATTATTATTATTATTATTATTATTATTATTATTATTATTATTATTATTATTATTATTATTATTATTATTATTATTATTATTATTATTATTATTATTATTATTATTATTATTACTATTACTATTATTATTATCAGTAGTAGTAGTAGTAGTAGTAGTAGTATTAGTATTATAAATTGTGTCATTATTAATTATATAGCTGAAGATGCTGCAGAATCTTCAAGTGCAGGTCAAATGGCAACGTTCCTTGGAATAAAGGGTTTAGAAAATGTTATAAGAAATTGATTTTAATAAAACTAAAAAATCTTCTTTATAGGTATTGGAAAGTATCAAGAAATGCTGGGCATCTCAATTCAGTGCAACGGCAGTATCATACAGGATGCGTAATGGTCAACCGATTAACTGCCCAATGGCTGTGGTAATAATGGAGATGGTTCAGTCAAACTCATCTGGTATGTTGTATGGAATACTTTGTAGTTATATTGTTCCAATTCAGGTGTCTTGTTCACTGTCAATCCAATAACTGGAGATTCTACTAGAATCATTATAAGTGCAGCTTTTGGACTAGGGGAGGTGTTATTCATAATTATTTGTATTTAAAAAAAGTCAAGGTCAATTCTTCTTTATATATACTTTATATAGCTTACTTTTACAGTCTCCAAAGGGGGAAAGAGATAAAATTAAGTTATAAATAGTGCAATTTTTGAGGCTAACTTTAATGGGTTGCCACCATTTCCGGGTTAAGGTACGGTCAACATTAATGAATGGTTTTCATAGTTGTCCTTGGTATCAAGAAGATATTGGTAAATAAATAGGCGTAGGACTTCACAAGCAAATAAGGGTTGTACTTTATGAAACCAATTCTCTCCATGTATAAGATAAACATAGATTTACTGTTTGTCAAAGAAGCTACATGAATATTCATTATCTTTTGGAAATTTGTAACTGAATAGGGTAAAATTACTAAATAACTTCCTAAAGCGTTTATCTATTTGAGTGGCGTAGTTCAAGTGACATATTTCCTTGAAAAATAAAATAAAAAATATATTAATCAAATTTATTTTCTCAGGTTATAGTGTCTGGAAAAGGTGAAACTGATAATTATGAAATAGAAAAGTCACCGGATGGTGCCTTAAAAATAGTGTCGAAAATACCCGGAAACAAAAGTCTGAGGCTCGATATAAATCAAAGTTAAATTCATTTTATTTTGAATTTAATTACTTATAATTAGACGAAGAAGGAGTTGTGGAAAGAGAAGTGTCAAATCCTACTGACCCGTGCCTCTCTGATGATGATATACTGAGACTAGGCAATATAGCTACTCTCGTAAAGTTTTATTTTAATAATAATAATAATAATAATAATAATAATAATAATAATAATAATAATAATAATAATAATAATAATAATAATAAAAATAATAATAATAATAATAATAATAATAATAATAATAATAATAATAATAATAATAATAATAATAATAATAATAATAATAATAATAATAATAATAATAATAATAATAATAATAATAATAATAATAATAATAATAATAATAATAATAATAAAAATAATAATAATAATAATAATAATAATAATAATAATAATAATAATAATAATAATAATAATAATAATAATAATAATAATAATAATAATAATAATAATAATAATAATAATAATAGCATTTACAAAGTATATTTATCAGATTGAAAAGTGCTATGGCGAACCTTGCGATATTGAGTGGGCTGAATCTGGAGGTCAAATATTCATTTTACAAGTAAAAAATATATAAATTTATTTTATGATTTTAAAATAATTTTTTAGACTCGGACAATTACAAATCTCAATATCGAGCCGGATGAGGAAATCATGAGAGAATTCGATACGGCAGTTTCCTATGATGAAGAATGTTTGACCACTTCGAATATCGGGTTAGATTTTTGTAATTGTAAATTGGTGCTTAATCAAATCTAGAGAAATGATGCCCAATGCTACGACTCCTCTGACGCTTTCTGTTTTCGGATCCGCGATAGACAAAAGCTTTCAAACGACCATGCTGAATACAGGTATACTGTCTCGATACCTTATTCCTCGGCGCTTCGTATGCAGCTACAGCAACAATCTATACCTAAATCTGCATGTTAGTATTTATCTAAATAACTAAGTACAGATCAAAAAATAATTATAGGACCTGTCTCTGGCATCTGATGAGAAAGATTATGATATCTTATTCCTGTCCATTGTTGGAAGGGTATTATCGAAACCTTCAAAAGAAGATTTTTTGAGATTCACTGGTTCAAAATCTGTGTTTCAAAGAATTTGGATATTTGCTCGAAAGCTTTGGGTATGTGGTACGAGAGATATTTTAAAATTTATTATAATTAAGATAATGAGACGAGGGAAAAGTCGAACATTATTTTGGGAGAAAGGGTTTTCGTTGGGTTACAGAGTTCCACTGAAAAGCAATCCTAGCAGGCAAATGATCGCAATAATGAATCAAATAAATGATTATTACTCCGTAATTAAATATTATTTTTTATTTTTATGTTTCATTAAGTGTTGGCATGATACCATACAAAACACGGCATGTTCCGTGATGTGGAATCTAATATTATTGAAATTACTGAAGAGTGATAAAGGATGGGCGAATGATATTTTCTCCAAACTTGCCTCTTTATTATCAAATTGTTCAAATGTAATCAGTGCTGACGTACCAAACACTTTGAAAGTAAGTGCAATTATAATATGAATTAGTTTCCATTTTTAATATTTCGGTATTTTACATGAAGAGCCTAAATAAATTGTTAAAGTGTCAGAATACAAAAGAAGTACACAAGGGGGGGGGGAGGAACTCGCCAGAATCAAATGGAAATATTAATTGTTAATATGGTTTATCGGCTCTTACTTCTTACTTGTCGAGTCTTCCAAAAATGATCATTTCAAAGCGTTGGGGTGATGCAAAAGGAGGTGAAAATAAAAATTAAGTATTAAGTTTATTGTGTACAACACAATAAAAAGTTAAATTTAACAAAGACTTCGGAAAATTAATTAAAAATTATTGAAAATATGAAAGCATTTAAAAATCAATATATCCTGATGGAAGCAGGTATAAGCAGGTAGCAAATGAAAAGATAAACACAAATACAATAATTTAAAATTTTTAAAAACGTGGTCTTGTTAGTATTGTTACTTGACTAGCTGTTGTCATGCATCTCAAACGTTAATGAAAAAAATGTTTAATTTAAGAAAAACTTCGAGGACAGAATTACGAGATTTCAGAGGTAAATTAAATTAACTTTTCCATTTTTTAGATAATTGAATTGAAGGAATCTTTTATAAGAAGAAAAGAACATAGACGAATTCTAATTAGAAAAAGAAATTTCTTGCAAGGATTAAGTTAAAGGTTAATGAATGTATTAAACAAAGCCAAAGAGCAACATATAGTTGTTTGATTAATATATCAGATCAGATTTGTATTAGTTGTGAGGCGGTTTCTCATCAGATCACCTGGCTTCTAAAAGAAATAAAGGCTTGTAGTGTCAATTGCGGGCATTGCTAATTAGACAATTTAATACGTATGATCATTGTGTCGGCAATCAAATTTATTGTGTTGTGTCTGCATGTCATTTGAATATACTTATATACTTAGAGTCATATTACAAATTATTTCCTACCAAAACAATTTTAATAACCTAACAAAAGAGTTAAATGAGTCATAAGATAATTAAAGATAATAATTGTGAAAATTTTCTGAAAAATGTGATAAAATTGTTCTAATAACTAAAAAATAATTATTATTAAAATTGACTCTAGCAGTTGGCCTACTAAATGTTTCGTGGAAGATCTATAGAATCCATTCCTATTGAGTTTATCTTTAATGGGAAAGTTTGACCATGAAAAATAAATGAAGGAAGTACGAGGAAATGATGTTACAAAAAAATAGTTGGTTCCAAAACAGCGAAAATTTAATAAAAATAACAATAAATTATGTGATATGTGTTGGTCAGCCCGATTTCTACTTGGGATGTCTTAATATAGCTCGTCATATTATGGTGTTGGTGACCACCACGGTTCAAATGGAAGAAAAGTTCCGGTCACATGTGACAAGTATGATAGTATACGTATTAATTCCCCATAAAATCTTTCCCCACGAAATATGAAATTAAGAATTTGCAAAAAGATTTTTAACTTAATTAGTATTATAATTAATTTCTTCTCTATTTGCAGAACATTTCCAAAGCTCTAGCAAACAATGAAGACATGAAAGAATTTTTTCTTTCGGAAGATGAAGAAGTTAATAAAATATTGTAAAACTTTTAGTTATTTGAAAAATAGACATGTTTAGATTGGCTCAACAATTCAAATAGTCAAGGGACCGGGGAACTCTTTCAAGAATTTCTCGACCTGCACGGCCATAGATGCATTCGTGAAGTAAAATTAATTGAATTGTTTCGTATTAATTAATTGATTAAAATTCAGGCGGAATTTATTGAGAAGTCTTGGAGAAAAAGTCCAGAAAAAGTCATATCAGTTATCAAGGTAGAATGCTAGATCCAATTCCATGTTTCACTGACATCTTTCAGGCATTGTTGCGCACCTTGGATCCGACTGACACCAAAGAGAAGATGAATATTACTGCCGAATCAGCCATCGATAGTTTGAATGTTGATTGCGGATACATTAAAAAGTAAAAGAAGTCAAATAATTTATAAGATATAATTATATAATAGAAAAATAATGAAATGGGTACTTTTGAAAGCACGGGAAGGAGTTCGATCCAGAGAATGGGGGAAATCCATATCTATCCAAATGTGTGACGCTTTCAAGGAGGCATTTGATAATTTGGGAAATTTAATGGTTAAAGACAATATTCTTCCCAGCTCGGAATTGCTGTATTTCTTTACATTCGATGAACTTGTCTCAGTTCTAGTTACTAAAGACGAGAAGATTTCAAATATATTGGGAAGGTTTAATAGCTTTTTCTTGAAAAATATTATTAAAAATCAAATTAAATTAATAATAATAATAATAATAATAATAATAATAATAATAATAATAATAAAATCAGTTTTGTCGGATGTCTGTCATTTTATAAAGAATCAATACAAACTTTGTTTGTGATACTCAAAGTAGGTACCAATTGTAGACTAGTTTCGAGTTTTTGGCTTTCATTAGTACAATACAGGAGACGCGAAGATTTCTATTTACACCAGGTAAGTTTACAAAATATTTGAATCAACTTATTTGCATTCTTTACTTGATACACTGATTATCACATTGCTTGCTTTTAAGCTTGATCTCAGAAAATCTGTAAACTTGCAAACATGGTGTATGAAAAATCATATTCATTTCTGCGGACTAATAAAATTAGTCGAAATACAGAAACTGTTTGAAAGCGCATTTGATTTCCTTTAGCATTTAATTTTCAAAATCACAGTGTAATATTTTTTGTCGGATGTCTGACTGGGTATCACAAACAAAGCTTATATGATTATTTATTTTAATAATAATCATAATAATAGTAATAATAATAATAAAAATAAATAATCTATCATCATCAATATATATAAAATTGAAAGTTTTTATAAGAACCTTTTTCAAATTTCACCTCTGATTTCTTTTCAATTGACATTGTATTTGTTAAAAAGCTTGATTATGAATCAGTAAATATATCGATGCTTTTAATATTCACGAAACATTTACTTGAAAAAGGCACTTCGGAAAATTCGTGAATATCAAAAACATCAAGCTTTTTAATAAATACATTGAAAGTTTTTGTTTCTACAAACATAACATTCAAATGTCTCAAAATTTTATTTTTTTTTGACTTCTATGTAACAAGAAATATTTCAGCTAGTAATAAATAATAATAAATATTAACCCTTAAACCACTGAAATAAAATTACGAGGACAAATAAAACTCAACCAAACTGACCGTTACAAGCAAACCATGTGTTTGATCGTGTTCAAACCTGCAAGTTGTGGTGTGTAGTTTTACAGACGAAAAACGGTCTTACTGTTTGGAACGCGAAAATGTTTTGATTTGAATTGAATGGGGTTTTTATGATGACCATCTGTAGACGGTTTTAGTGGTTAAAGGGTTAATTCTCTAGGTATGTGAGTGAGTAAGTATGTTTGTTCATAATGCAATATGGTCTATTGATTTTATGTAATTACACAAAACTATTGAATTAAAATAAATATATAAATTAAAGCACATGTTAAAAACTTTTCTTTTTTACTTTCAAGTGTTATTTCCGTATATATTTTGATTGATAAAATATGATATCTAAACAAAAGTCCGTCATTTTTGACAGTTTATAGGTAGTAATAAATAATAATGCATGATAAAAATAATAATAATTTAAGGGTTCATAGAAGAAAAAAAATTTATACTGATCAAATGACGATGTGTTTACCAGACTTATGCTTTGGCTCACCTTATGAATCGTTGGTAAGTCAAGGAGGATAGCAAATATGATCTGATATGTATATGTTAAAGGAGAATGAAGTACAAAATAAAACTCAAGAAAATGGTGAAATAATATTAAGTGGTTTGCCAGTCAGCCTTGGTAAGATAAAGGCAATCTGTCGAGTTATATCAACTATAAAAGAAGCCGATGAAATTCAGGTTAAATTTCATTATATTATTTGCATTCTTTTATGAAATCTTTAGCAAGGAGAAATCCTTGTAGTACCATATACGGACGTTGGCTGGACTCCATATTTTCCGCTATTAGGTGGTTTAATTACTGAGAAAGGCAGTATTTTGTCTCATGGTTAGCTGAGTCCATTAATTACAATGCTTACCTGTCCTATTAGGTGCCGTTGTGGCTAGGGAGTACGGGCTGCCATGCATTGTTTGCTGCATTGGGGCAACACAAATATTTCATACCGGTAAGTAAATTTCGAAATACTCGAAATAAAAAATATTCCACCTTAGGAGATGAAATTGTCCTCGATGCTACCGAAGGAACTGCAACTAAAAGTAATTGATGTCGGTGATTTCCTAGCTATGAAACTATAACTATCATTGAATATTTTTCACTAACTAATGCAAATAATATAATTTATATATTTTTGTAATAAAATATGATTTTTCAATTATAAAGTCTTTGATAGTCTTACGTAATTTTGTTGGATAAAAATTATGGTTTTCTAGTATAGGGTTGATAGTCTGATTTCACGTGATATTGATCAAATAATACTAATTCAACACAAATAACTTTTATTAATATCACAGTTTACAATTCCTTTCTCAAATATTATCAATACAATTTATTTGACTCTAGGGAGTAGATAGGAAGAAGCATATCACCGCAAACACACTTCCCTTGCCAATGTCAAGCCTTAGTTGCAACGTGTCACATATTTTAATGTCAATGTGAAGCACTATAGTGAGACCTATTTTGGTATCAGATATTTTTGTACAAGAATTTATATAAAGATATTTTAAAGAAACGATTTCTTTTGAGAAATTACGGTTTTATGACAATGTGAATATCACACTATAGTGAGGCCTATTTTGGTCCCAGGATATTTGTACAGGAAGTTAAGGTATGATATTTTTAAGAAATGATGACTTCTGAGTAAAGTAAATAAGTATATTAGAGTAATAATTTAAAATAAAATAAAATAAAATAAATGTGATATTTTCTTTAAAATTAAAATAACATATTTTGAATAAATGTTGTCGCCTAAGAAATTTTGGTATTATATTTTTAAAGCAAAATTTTATGAAAAAATTTTCAAAGTTAATTTTTATGTAAATTTTAATGAAATAAATTTTTGAGAATAATAATAATAATAATAATAATAATAATAATAATAATAATAATAATAATAATAATAATAATAATATTAATAATAATAATAATAATAATAATTATTATTATTATTATTATAATAAAAATAGTAATAATTCAACCTACAACCAAGTACTAACAACCAAGTACTTACTACCAAGTACTTAATCCAGATATCAATATCCAAGTACTAACAACTAGGTATCAATGACTATATACCAATAACTAGATACTAACAACCAAGTACTTACAACCAGGTACTAGATAACAACTACCCACATCTAGTTAATAACAAACACAAAACGATATAATCAAAGATGCAATACAAAGTTTATTCTTCATTACATATTTGCTTATATTACGCTCTTCTTAATTCAGCCAGTAAAATAAAAATTATTTCTTTTTTCTAATAGTTTTGGCAAAATTGACATCGATAACGGCATGTAATCTTTGTTGGATCACTGCAAACCATGCAGTATTCTTCTAAACACTTAAAACCAGATCCTTGTACAGATTCAGAATGCATTCAAACAATATCTTAAATATTTATTCCTGCTATTTGATACAGCAACCAAATACTGACATTCAGGTACCAAGCAGAGCCTGTTAGAGGCTTTTGGAGGCCCAGGTCTGACATTATATGTGGCCCCTATATAATGAAAAATATACAAAAAATGAAATTTTTACTAATAAAAAATTTATTATTTCAAAAATAAAAAAAATATATTCTGAATATCGAAGTATAATATCAAAGTAATATTAATTAAAATTTAAAAATACGCTTTTCGAGCCTTTAAAGCTGCAAAAGAACTTTTAATTTCAGAATAGTCCAAATTTCTAGCTATATTCCAATTAATATTTAGCGTCACCAGACCATTTACACGATCCTGTATCATGGTTGATCTTAAATAATTTTTTATCCGTTTGAGTACGCTAAAACTCCTCTCTGCCTCTGCTACGCTAACTGGCAAGGTTAAAAATATTCTCAGAGCAATAGCAATATTTGGATAAATATTTAAAACCCCATTTCGATTATTTCTTTTGAAAGCTCACACGGTTTCGTGCAGCCTTTAAATTTTGATTTATAAACTCTTTTAAGAAATTTAAATTCTTCCAGAATTTCTTCATCTATTTGATTTTCATATTTTGTTTGTAAAATTCTTGCTGCTTCAATTAAGCTCTTCTCTTCCATTTCATTAAAATTCCATAAAACTTCAAATAAGTTGAATATAGAGGAAACAACTTTAAATCTTCGCGTAAGTCCATTTATTATAGAATCAATGATCTCGTTAAAAATGTGGTTGTGAAAATATGCTTCTGCAGATACTTGATCTTTTACTTGACGAGTTGTAATAAATTCTGTAACAACGTTATTAGCTGCTGCAATTTTCTTTGACTCTGAAAGAACCGAAGCCCATGCATTTTTAATTTCCTTTATATCTTCAATAAGTTTATCAATATTAATTTTTTCTGTTGTCAATGTTGATTTCCGCGCTTGGAGAATTAGATTTGTTTCATGCAATAGAACCAAAACCTTCATCCAAATTGTTGACATCAAGACATTCAAATGTTAATAAATATTTTTAAATGATTCAATCTGAATCTGAGCATCAGCTGAAAGACTGCATAACTCAAATTCGTTTACGGCTGATAATAAGGATTTTAAATGAAGGCCACTGGCTTGACAGCATCTATTCTTGCAGACCATCTAGTTTTTGAAATGTTGTGTAAAGAAATTCCGTGAAGATGTTTTTTTAAAATCTCCCATCTTTTTGGACTACTGCTGAAAAAGTTATATAATTGCTGAATAGTTCCAAAGAATGTTATTGCTTCTTTACAGGATTCTGCTGAGTCAACTCCAACAAGATTTAAAGTATGATTACCGCAGCTACTGAACATGCAATTGGAATTTTCGATCAAAAGAAGCGCTTGTACGCTGTTATATTTCCCAGCCATATTGGCATTATTATCATATCCTTGCCCAACACAGTTTTGAAAACTCAAGTTTAAATCTTTTAATCTACACAATAAGCGACTAGCAATTTCTTTACCAGTTTTTTCCGAAAAATCATCAAAAGATATAAAGCGTTCTTCAATTGAAAAATTCAATTCGCTTAATAACACAACGAATAATCAAAGTAGTTTGCTCTTCATGAGATGTATCCGGAGTTGCATCCTCAATAATAGAAAAATACCTAGCGTTATTAATTTCATCGATAATTGTTTTTTTGAACAAATGAGCCACATAGGTCTATAAACTCATTTTGAATTTTATTTGAAAGATAATGAACTTGCAATCTCTTTTTTTCTTCTTGTGATGCGCGAACTTTTATAACATGTTCTGATAATATCGCATCATATTTACTTAGAAGTTCAACTAAGCCCAGAAATTTATCATTATTTGGATTTCCAATGCGTTCATTAGATCCAAAAAAAGCTAGTCCTCTCTCGGATAGAAAAAATATTATATCAAGAAAACGTTCCAAAAGTTTTTTCCAATATGTGACTTCGTTTTTAAGTTCTTTTACCAACAAGTTATCTATTACACGATTATTCAAAGCAGCTTTTTGTGCATTTTTCCACGAAATATACATTTCCTTGTGTAAAATAGAATTTTCGTAAGATAGTATCAGGTCATTTAACTTTTTCCAACCATTTTTTATGCTGTATCCGAATTTATCCGTTAAATATGAAAAATGCATGTTGTTATTCAAAATGTAACATGGTGCGCAATAAATTGAGTGGTTATGACGCTCCAACATATCCAGTCTCTATCACACGTTTCTCCATTTGCAAGGTTCTTTGAAAGTAAACGATATGGAAATCCACGGTTGACGGCGTCTTTTGAAATATTTTTTGGGATTTCAAACCGAGTAATTTTCATAAATCCTTGTATTTGAGCCTGGTTATTTTTATCTAGCATTCCAATATCGGAACACATTACTGTTTCAATATTCAGTATGTTTACTTCAATTTCACTTTCAGGTTGCACGCTATCATCATGTAATTCCATTGCACAAACTACGTCATCTTGCACAGTAATTAAACTCTCAATGTTTTCAATGGTATTATCAACAAGTTTCTCTATTTCTCTAACTGTATTTGCTGTAGTTTGAACCGCGGAATCTTCATTATTAAATATTGCAGGCCTTTCTGCTTGATTTAATGAATCTGTATTGAAAAAATGTGAAATAGGTTTTAAACTTTTAAACTTTTAACAAGTATCGGTAGACAAACTCAAAGCAGTCCATCTCCAAGAATCTAATAGATCACTCCATGAGCCAAATCAATTAAATAATTATTATAAATACTATAGGTATTTATAATAATTAAATTATTTATACTTTGTTTAAATATGTAATAAAAATAAAGATTCATAAATTCAAAAAGTGTATTAAGATGGGTTCCGAATATTAGAAGTTTGGTTTCTTAAATTAATCACATCCATATTTTAAAAACAAAACTAAACTATATTTTTAAAAACAACACAAAAATCTCTATTATTAAAACAATCACTGTTTTTAGCTTAGAGGATATTTTCGCAAGCATGAGTTAATATTTGAATAGGGAATATTCGTACACAAGCATTCAATAAATATTTTATATTTTAATCTTCAATCATTCTTAAATATATTTAATTTATTATTTTAATTTATAATTTTATTATTTACTTTAATTATATTATTTAAATCTATTTAAATCTGGAAATTAAATACTTCAATTCAAATAATTCAATAATTCAAAAAACAACAATGTCCTTGATTAAATTAACTGGTTTCCCAGTTCAAGATTTTCAATATAAAAAATTGTATTAATGAATAAACTGACTAAGGAAAAATTGAAAAGTTCATGGAAATATTCTTTGAAAATAAAGTTATTGAAAACCTCATTTAGTCAATCAAAATTCAATATCATTACAAAGTCATTGCCATCATGAAAATTTAATAATTTATCATATCACTTGATTACTATAAAAACTCTAATTATCAACCTATCATTAAAAATAATTTTTATTCAAAATAAAATTTAAAAACAAGTCAAATCTATTAAAAGACTGCAAATTATCAAGAAATTAATTACAATTAAATTTATCTTAGAATCATCATTAAAACCTTAAATTTTTAAATATTCGTTCAATCAACATAAAATTCACAAAAAATGATAGAAATTTACTTAAATATTTACTCAAAAATCCCTGAGACCATAAATAGGTCTTATTATAATGCTTCACATTCACATGAAACATGTGGCACATTGCAGCAAAAGCTTCACATTGACAAAGGAAGGGGATTTTCTGTAGTGTGTCACTGCTACAGGGTGGCGCTATATACCTACTCTAGGGGTAGATAACTCTAGGAATACTGCTTCAGAAAATTACTTAAATGAATCTGTCTCACTTGATAAACTCTCTTTCGCCCTTAAAGTACACTTTTTAGTTTACGCTTTTTTCTACTGAACACATTTTTTCTTCTTTCAATCTGATGTTTTCTCCCTTCGAAATTATGTTGTAATTTCATTGAGTTTATAGTTCCTTTTATAAGGAACTCTCTCGTCGTCAAAACCATTAATTAAATTTTCTTTCTATAGAGCCGAGAAATTTTGATAATATTAAATTATTGTATTTTTTTGCCTGACAGGCTAACATTTCACTTCTGAATTTCGCTCCTAATTTAATTATTTAATTTTTTAATCAATTAATTAATTTGTTTTTATTTCTTTAATAACTTTGTCCAATAATGCCAAATAGATTTTATATTACTATTTTTATGTTTTTCTCATCATTTTCCATCCGCTCATGGCTGTTTTCAATGTAAAATAATTATTTACCCTTTCATTTATTAATTTTTTTCAATTTTTCTATATTGTACTTTATTTTGCACACAGATTTCTCGGGACTCAAACTTAATTTTGCACCGATCTAGACAACCTCAACTATATGTACATTTTCTCGCATTCAATGTAAGGAATGGTGAGTTATAAATGGCAAATCTAGAAAAGAACACTTGGTCTAAGATCTCTATACCAGATATCAGGACGATGATTAGGTTATTACAATTAGCGATTTAAACTGCAAGTTTGGATGCCGTGTCCATGGATTCGGTTTCTCAGAATAAGACAAATACATACATGGATTGTATGATATATTATATTAAAATTAATTATAATGTCAAATTAATATATTCCAAGAAAATAAAATGAATACTAAATTAGCATCATTTTCAACACATGACCACGCTAGGCGCCTTTTGTTTTATTAATGTGTCGGTATCATTTATTAATGCAGTAATCCTGTCACGCGTGAAACCGGCTGAGATTGCAACAATAACACACGTTGAAATATGATCCATCCTATTATTATTATAATAAGTATAATAATAATTATTTTTATTATAATTATTATTATTATTATTTTTATTATTATTATTATTATTATTATTATTATTATTATTATTATTATTATTATTATTATTATTATTATTATTATTATTATTATTATTATTATTATTATTATTATATATCTAATTTAAAAATTGAAGATATCGAAGTTTTTTTGATATTCACGAATTTTCGGTAAAGCTTTTTCCAGTAATTGTGATCAGTGATCACGAATCATAGATAACGTTGACATCTTTCCGATTGAATATCTTCAGTTTTTTTCTTTCAAAATATTAATCTTCAAACGATTAACTTATAAATATTTTGATAAATTATTCAAAAAGGTGATATTAATAATTAAAAACTTATTACATAATGTAATATTGAAACAAATGTTATTTGTTAAAAGGCTTTTGTCATTTTAAGGGATCAATGAAAAAGATTTGTTATCATAAAATGCAAAAGTAAATTTGTTAGTTAACCCTCACAGGAGATTTTAAAGTAATTTTGAGTATTTTATATAAAAAACTTGAAATCTTTATTTCTGTAATTCACTCTTGTCGAATTAATTAAAACCAAAATATTTTTTAAAATTAGGTAATGAATGAGTTTAAGGAATACCAAAAAGTTGAACATATGCCAAACATGGCCCCAATGTGCCACTAATCAAAACTTGAAGATTAGTAAACCTTTAATCTAATTAATCAATTATTTAATTATTAATCAATATTTTATAAAAAAGCAGTTGTATTTTGAAAATGTCCTGAAGAAGATATAAACTTTATTCAAGCTAAAGACTCTGAATCAAGCAATCTAGAGGAAGAAATGGTTTAAGTGATACCAGACACTGTCATTGAAGAAGATGATAACATGTTATTTGATAGTGAAATGGATTTAGAGAACTCCCTCCATGATGTAATTTGTTCATTCAAAAAATGGAGAAATGTGGTATCATAATCCTACAATGAATGAGAGACGAAAAAATTGTTACTTCCCAATTTTACGCCCCTTTCAGATGTACGCCATATGTGACTGCACCGCTTGCACCACCCTTGTTACGGTCCTGTCTCCACCCTTGTTTGTTGAATTCCGTCAGCGTTTTTATTATATTTTATTATCCTTTCAATACTTGAAACTTAAAAAATGTACTAATGAAAACATTGAGAATGAAAAATTTTTTTAAAAAAGATTGACATTCAAAAATTGAATATTTTTATAATATCTTTTTATTCTATAAATGTATCTAGAAGAAAAAATTTCGACCTTCGAAAATTTTGGACGGTAAAGTATGGCCTTAAAGAATAGAATTTCTATTAAAAGGTTTGAAGAATTTACTTCATGTCTTAGACTTAGACTCTATGGGTTCATGTAGACATTCTGATAAACTTTCTCCAATTAGAAAATATTTTCATCAATTCAACATTGCCTGCAAAGTGAACTATTGTCAGAAGATGGATGAACACTGAGAATTCTAAAACTTAAACATTACATAATAGGAACAAATAAATACAGAATAAACATACAAATCATGAATATCAACAAAACGTATTGAGGAATCACACTTAATTATTTTTGGATTAAACAACAGTTTGGTTTCTGATGAGATAACGCAGATCGCAGTAAATTTATTAATTTTAACAAAGAACAAAATATTTAAATTAATTGATCTTTATTTTAATTCAATTTTTGAATTCGATTGCAGGCACGGGAGAGAACAACTGTGGTTGTTTAATGTCAATAAGTCTAGAGACATAATTTAACCAAGTGTTTGTTTTTAATTGCACCGGGTGCAGGATTGCTTATTTTGTTTTTTATTGCAATAAGTGCCCGTTATTTTTAAAACAGAAATTTTGTTTTAACAGAAGAATGTATTGACATTCGAAATGGAGTGTCAACAGGGATTTTATATATAAGTTGACTGATTTCTCAGTCAAATCACCCAAAAAATAAAAGCTTCTAAAAAGAATTGCAAATTCAGAAATTGATATTGCAATATAATTTAGAGCATACATATTTTACATATCCGATCTCAGGAAGCTGCAAGAATTCCCATACATATACACACACACATATATATGTATAATATATATATATATATATATATATATATATATATATATATATATATATATATATATATATATATATATATATATATATATATATATATAACGCTAATTATTTATGAGGTATTGTTAAATTTATATTATATAATTTGTAATTGTGATAATCAAATAAATTTATTGAACCAGTTTTTGTGTTCTTATTTATAAAGGAACCATCAAGTTGAGATTTGAGAACCTCGACACTATCATCCACCTGACTAACAGTAGATGTAAAAACTTTAGATGTACGTTCCGTCAAAGCCAGAAATATATGCCATCAAGATATGGACTTTTTTTGTGCAATTATAAAATCTACATTAGCAAAGACTAAAATGATTATATTTTATAATATTCTTGATGCGACTCCATATGTCGCTTTCCTGTTGTTTTTATATGTTGTGCTATTTTTGTAATTAATTTTCAAATGGCTGCTGTGGCCATGTTCAGGAAAAATGTTACTTTTCACAGGTATTCGAGTGTTAATTTGAAAAAATTTCGGTTGTTATTTCTCCATGGGAAAATGGAAGTCCTACTGATTGGTATTCATGGGGGCCGGTAGTTATAAATCAGTTGCCAATGTTGATGTTTGATGGTTTACCCAACTTGATAGGTTATATAAATTAAAATTATATGGAAGTTTTGTATATTTCTTTCATAAAGTAGTACTTTGTTTAACATTATACACCATATTTGCGGTTACCAGACCAAGGTTATCTAATTAGTATGATTTGATCCCTATTGCAATATTAACTACTGATTTTGCAACTCTTCTTGGATTACAATTTTTGGATCTGATCTTACTGACAACTTAAATATATCAATAAATCTTTTCAACGTCAATAGATGTTTACAAAATGATATCTCTTCAAAAGCCCACAATTCTGACAAATTCCATATCGGTCATTTAATCTTCTAAATCCTTTGGAAAAACTTGATAATTTACACCAATATTCTATTAAAAGGCTAGTTCGAATGACAATAAGTAATGGTTTAGCTACATTCGGAAATTGGAAAAAACATTATTTTGTTTATACTTTTACGAAAAGTTGATCCGTTAAGTTTGTGGATAAACAATTTGGGCTTTTAACAGTTATACTATCAAATAACATTTTTAATCATAACATTAACCGTTAGAACCTTCATATGAAACAAGGAAACTTTGTTGGAAGACTTTGGGGACATAATAATTATTATCAACTAAAACCTCTTACTCCTCTGAAAGAATTAATTATATTTTAAGTATGTTGATGGCATACACACATACATACATAATACAATAAGCCACCTTTAACATTCAAACATAAATTGCATAATATTACATAAAAATTCAACATGCATAAATATCATATAATTTCAAAAAGGTATTATTTACAGTCATTATACACCCCCTCGTTTGATATATTTGATTCATTCAACATTTGTAATTTTCCATTTTTCATTTTGAAATTCGATTATGAAACATCTTTATTATTTTACCTGGACACTCAAATCTATCTTCATTTTTATTTGAAACAAGATTTTTACTAAAATAACATCCCCAATTCCTTATTTCCTTGTATTTGTTTTTGTAACTCTAATATTTCTGATTTACGCTTTTCCATTAATAACTGAATTTCACATGGTTCATCATGGTTCATTCACCGCTCTCTGGCAATATTTCCCCCAAAAAGCAATTTTTGCAGGACACAACTGAGTAGTTTTCTGAATTGTCGCGTTCTACATAAATTTAATTTCAGGAATTATTTTAAAATAGTCTTTAGCTTTTTTTTATTTTAAGAAAATTTGGATGGAATCTTTAATTGTTCTAAATTTACGTTCAATTAGTCCATCAGGTGAATCATGATACGAACTTGAATATACTAGATTAATACCATGTTTTTCTGCAAATGCCTTTAATGCAACTGACCTACTTATTTATTAATAAAACTATAAGAAATGTTTGTGTGTATTTGACCTATTAAATTTTGATTTGATCTACATTGATCCAGTGGTGGTATGTTTTTAAAGTCAATTTGACCTACATCAAACTTTGAAAATTTCGTGGAAATACCTTAAAAATCTTGAAAAATCATAAGTTGACCCCCATAAAAATACTATTAATTTTAGAGAAGAAAATCCTCAGCATTTGATCCAGCGTTGGCCAATCCATATACTAACCTGATTTTAAAAATTTCCTAAATTAAGTGTGGTAAATATTTCGCGCCATATAAAATATCTAAATTTTTTTGAGTATTCGGAATGGGAAATATTGGTCCTTCTGTCACCCATTTAACGCTATATAATCTAAACATATTTCTATATAATCTTTATCTTTCCTTTTTAAACACACGAAAGATGAGTTCATTGGATACATTGATTGATTTACTATTCCGTTTTCTTCTATACACTTAATATTTTTTTCAATTTTCTCAATTTGAGGAAATGGTTGACGTCTAGGGTAAATTGTGATGTAATTTTGTTAAAACAAAGCATTTTTTATAATAAAACCTATAGGGTTCCAAAGACTGTGCACAAAAAAATAACACCGTACATATAGATTGTCGAATTGTAAAAAGAACAGTGTATGCTAAAGATATTCAACATGTCACAAATTACACAGCGTACCAAAATCATAAAGTGTATAACAATTACACATTTTACGCCATTAGCTGTCATAAATTTATTTATTCTATTGCCACCTAGCGATTAAATTTGAAAAAACTTGGTATTTTTGATGCTGTGTGCGATAGCAATTAAATTTAGCGTGCGGAATAATTTTATTAGTTACATAATTGCGATACACAACATAACGAGACATACTCGTCCTCCGAAGTGAAGGGGTTAAATCGAAGCATTGAAATTTGAAATGTATGTCTTTTGCAATAAGAACATTTTATGTTCGGACATTGATCTCTCATGTTTCACTTCTTTGCATCCCAAACATTGTTTTGATCGTGGTTGTTCATATCTTCGATTTGACTGATTAAATGAATTTGAAAAATCCGATTTGTTTTGTGATGATTGCATTGATGGTCGACGAGTTAAACTCCAATGATCTACAATTCTATTATTGTTTATAAATGATGCTCTGTGTGGTAAGCTGTTTTCTTGAAATTTTTGTTGTTGTTGTCTTGGTTGTGATTGTCAATATTGTTGAGCTAGATATTGAATCCGATTTTGGATCACATTTGCATAACTTCTTTTGAATGGCTTCATGCCGCAATCTCTTCATTTTTCATTTCTTTATTAATCTCTTTTATCTATGATGATCTCCTTAATCTCCTTTTATCTGGAAATATTTCTCAACTTAATTTCTCATTTTATATCTGCTATTGTATTTTGCAATGTAAAACCTGTTAATTTTTCTTTTGGTTATTTGTGTCTTAAGACATTTTTTGTCAACCGATCAATTGTCTAAACAAGTCTTGAATTGATTCATTGACCTTTTCCCTCATTTCAATGTCTTACTAAATTTGAAGGTTCATCGAAGTCTTTTCTGCCTCTTTCTTCATAACTGTCAATTTCTTCATTGACTCCTTTATATAATTTAGTCATTTTGGTTGCAATGAATGCTCTTATGAATGTTTTTTAATTGAATTGGAGTTTTAATTAAATCATAAAATCTTATAATCTCTTCTAAGAGAATGGTAGATTTTTAACGTTGGAATAAATTCATTTAATTGGTAATTTTTTGTGTCCTGGTGTGGTCGCCATGTTGAAAAACCATGAATACAAGATTTATTATCAAGTAAAACTGATTATCCCTCAGGAGGAATTAATTATATTGTAAGTATCTTGAACAACATACACACATGCAATAATACAAAAGAATACAATATCTCACCTTTGACATTCCTGAACACGTTAGGTAATATTTAATCATACAAATTGAACATACATAAATATTATATAATTTCGAATAGCTATTATTTACAGTCATTCTACAAACTTGAAAATATTTTGAACTTCTTTTTTGAAGCTGAAAACATTAACAGAAGCTGTCTCCTAGCTTACACCTAATTCCGAAATTTAGTAACTTCTATAATCTAAAAAAATCAATAAATTTATAGTACACAAACTTACCTGTGTGGAAAAATTTATTGTTCCGAAATTTAATAACTTTATTATAGGATTTCTGAAGGTGAGAGAAAAATAATTGAACACACCAACACAAAACACATAATGAAAAATGCATGCAAATTTATTAAAAAATATTATTATAAAATAAATAGTCAGGTGACACGAAGTTTTGCATATAAACTGTATAATGCAAGTCTGGCCAAGTTACGTAATTTCAGTAAATTCATTTATTAGTTATGCGATCAGGTATTGTCATAAATAATGGTTGGACATTAACTTTGCGGTTTTGGCGTATTTCTTCACTATATTTACTTGCCGACCAAAAACCGAAAGAATTGGCTCCTTTTGAAGCTGATGTATATATATAGTTTAAACCGATAAAACTGGTTCAGTTAAATTTAGACATCTTCACAAATTCTCTTGCAGTATTATTTTCCATCAAATTTAATCCCGCCACAAGCAGGAAATTATTTTTTATATAAAGAATTTACATGGGGACACGAAACTGTTGAAAACCCTAAAAGACATAAAATTAGAAAAAGTTTTGAAAATGAGATAATAATAGCAGTAAGACAAATCTATCAATAAATTTGTTGAGGTCCGTAAATTAAAATAAAATTTAAATGAAATTTAGGTTAATAATTTAAATAGAAAGTAAGTGAAGAAAAAAGACAAATAAAAGCGGGATCATGCACAGAATCAATAGTAAAGGAAAGTGTGATGGAAGCAGTATTAGAAAATGCCAAAAGCAATTACGAAAGGCAAAAATCCGGAAATCCGAGAAAAATCAATAAATGGTAAAATCATCGAAATCGAATGGGGAAAACGGGACAGGTATAGATTAGCTAATGGTCAACAAGATGATGATTAGGGATTTATCAGAAAATGATTAGGAAGGGTCGAAAAACGTTAATTAATTAATTAATTGGCTAATGGAAAACCCGAGGTAATGGGAAACCCGAGCCAATGGAGAACCCGAGAGATAAAGGAAACCCGAGCTGGGTAAACAAGAAGAAAAGCAAACAGAAGGAAGATTGGGGCCCATTAGCTTGACACAATGATTAATTGGAAAAGAGCAAGGAGAAGATAGCGCGCGTAGGAAGACCGGAAGGGCCATTAATTATCTGGATTCGTTGGACCATTATGGGTGACAGCCGAAGCAGATACGTGGGAGCAAATGTCAAGTGAAAGATTGGCTCGGCAATAACCATTTGTCATCCTGATTTCGAGGAGTATATAAGGAATGGGAAAATCAGAAAAAATCGGCATTTTGCCTCAGCTAAGGTTAGAAGAAACAGAGCTTAGGAAAAGGCGAAAACGAATTAAGGAAATTAGGGAAAAGAAGACATAGAATTAGGAATACGGAAAGGTGAAAAAGGAATCAAATCAAGCAGAAACCGAGGAAAACGTGGGTCAAGAGAATCTAAAGGAATAAAAGGTGAATATTATCTATTTGCAAAGCATCAACGCCGAGCGGAGAATCGTTCAAACGGAACTTTGATTATTAATTGTAGAGTGGTGATAAAGAATTGTGAATCTGTTATTTCAATATACGTTGGGTCGTTTATTGTTTTGATTTAAAGGACACGAGGAGTCAGAGGGAACCGACTTAAAGTAATCTAAAACCCAACAAATTTATTTGTAATATAATATAAATATACATTAAATTTATATTATATCTTAAATAGCATTTGTATGTTTACAAAATATTGACATCGTTCGAAATATGGAAATACATTACTGAATTATTCAAGTTTTCTCTATATAGACATTGTGAAAATATTGTAATTGTTTTGAAAATTGTTAATATGACTAAAAATAAGACTTTAAACAATCTTAATTATAGTAGAATGTTATATTTTTATTGCTTTTATGGTTTAAAACAAAACCTCAATTAGGTTATTTTATTACGATCATTTTCGTTCCCGTGGTGTTTGGGAAATGAAATGTTTAAAAAGACTGGTACTTCCGTGTTATCTTACCCCCAAAAATTAAATTATAAAATACAATTAAAATAACAATATAAAAAATGAGAGAATAAATTATTGATGACGTTATTGAACATGAATTTATTAAGGCTATCTGTGATTTATGTGATTATGTGAGTTTATGTGGCGCAAACGTGTTCTAAGCAACAGTGCCGATGTATTCGACACTATTCTCAACGACATTGTGGTTTTCTGGCCACCTGGATGACCATTTACAAACTCTTTACAAACATTTGCTGAGTTTGTAACTGTATTTAGAAAATAAATATAATAATTATATGTGTTCTTTTTTAATTTAATTTTTGGGGGTAAGATAACACGGAAGTACCAAAAGACTATATAGCGATAATTTATCGCTATAGTAAAAACACAAATAAAAAATTCGAAAAAAATCTATCAGGAAACAACAGATTAACAACAGATTAAAAATATTCTTTCTGTGGAATTTATCCTATTAAATAACAATTAATAATAACAATAATGATATTAATTTTGAATATTACAAAATAAAATATCGATTAAATAATATTTATAGATTTTTATTTTATATTCAACTCCGCGTATTCAAACCATTCCAATGAAAACTCCCAACAAATATTAGTTTATGATCAATATTATAATTTGCAATATCTGATTATATAAAAAAATTTATTTGAAATTTTATTAACTATCTTTACTCATAGAAACTTTCAATCGTATTATTTGACTTCAATCACAAAATAACAAAAGTCAACTTTGGGAAATTTTTTGTTTTTAATTGGTTATTTTCAGATGAAAATTCTTGATGTCAGAAGTAACCATTTAAGTAAGAATTAAAAAATCAGATTGACGAAATCTTACTATAAATATCGATTTAGTTATTAAACTTTTTTTTAGGAATTTCAGATCCTAAAATTTTACTTTCAGTAAGGTAATCAAAATAATTTTACAATATTTAAACAAATAACAATAATAGTAATAATGAAAAATAAATTGAAATATTTTGTTTGAAAATATTTGAAAAAGGTAAAATTAATATAAAATGTCATTAAAAATGTTTAGTAAATTTTGAGTTCTATTCCACACAAAGATGTTTCACTACCTCTTTCATTTCATCAAATGAGTTCTTTCATCGGACAATAGTCGAGGTTCATCTATTTTTTGTTGAAAGAAGTGTAAAATGATCGTATTTACGAGTAAACAACTGAATTTGAACAGAATGAAGCATCCTTGAACGAAAAAGAACCATTTGTATTTCAACAATTCTATTACTTTTGCAGTCAGTAAGGGTGAAATGATCATGCCTAAACCCATACCCCCAAGACTCAGAGGATAAGCTAAATCACCAGGCAATCTTGTGAATTCTTCTCCTGCAGGAAACAAAAATGTAATTGACGGACCAAGACTGAAACCAGCAAAAAAACACAAAAGTCTCCTTATAACTATAATGTCTCTGGTAAATTCCAAAACAATTAAACAGATGCTCATCGAAAGGGATGTAACTAGCAGGATATATCTTAATTTTTCTTTGAAAAAGTCTTTCGTTACTGCAGTTATTATGGATCCAATTAGATAAGTAACAGCTTCCCCTGATGCAAATACTATGGTCAAAATTGAACTATTCATAAGATCTTTGTGATCTTGGTAAACGTAATCCGTCAAATTAAGGAGTAGTCCATACGTGACCACGCTTGTCATAATTCGATCAATGAACCAAAATATTAATAATGGAACTTGAATTGGCTTTATATCCCATTGACATTGACAGAGCATTTTTCCCTTTGCTGAAATTTCTTTCAAATTCTTGTTCTTTTTAAAGAAAATCGCGGCCACTGAGCAAACCAAAAAATAAATAATGCCAAGGATAATAAATGTCTCTCTCCAACCGTAATATTTTATCAGATTACTGAAGAGAGTGACAAATAATATAGATGCCACCGACCCGCCAGATACGAGCGTCGTTGCCAATAAATGATAGCGATGATTCTTATCAAAATATTCATTCACTACCAGTCCAGCGGTGCTGATGATCAAACTCGACCCAATTCCATGGAACAAAGTATGGGTTAGGAACATCCAATGAGGATTGGGAACATACGAGCTTGTGATGCAGGAAATCAAAATCCAAAGCGCTCCAAGGAATTGAAACAAGCCATATCGGCGATTGAAGTATATAATGATTGATATTGATAAGCTGGTGCTCATATAACCAAACGCAGAATAGGAATCCCCGATCCAGTCCAATTCTGTCAATGAAATATTCGGATAATCCTTATGAAACTGCGCAACGAAACTTCCGAATGCTCTCCGTTTTCCTCCAAGGAAAATGACATTAAGGGCTGCAAACATCAGTATGATCCATGGCAAGATATAAGACTTGTAGCAAGGCAAGCGGTAATAACTGAAACGATTCATGGTAAGGTGAAAAGTCAAACGGTAATAATAATGATATTTATAAATATAATTATATACATATGTGAAATATATTCTACTGCATAATTTGCTATTGGCCAATCACCTGAACGAGACTGATATGGCTTATGTCGTTGATATAGTCAAATACGTAATCGTCATATCAATTACTATCAACGCAATAAATACGAGGATTATTCAAAGGTTTCTATTGAATTTATTCTAGTTTCCTATAATTATTTCAGGTGGCGATATATTCTCGTTTCTGGGGCCATTCAATGTCTTCCTGTCTCACTCATTTCCATGCGTCAATCCCAACCGTAACACCGTCAAATACTTTAAGAAGAAAATCATATTAATGATGCCTAACAAGTAAATGATTTGACATAGAAATTACAATAATGAATAAAATATTGAAAACAATAGAAAACAAAAACTCATATAGAGCATCAACGCAAGACTAGCGCTGCAGTTACTGCTATTTTGCTAAATGTTTGTTTCACTGTGCTGGATTTATTATAAGAAAACCGGTTGCGTAATAAATTTAAATTTATGAACCTTAAAATTCATATAGTTTCGTAGGTTGACAATACCATGCCTTTTGAGGGTACCCTCTAGTTTCTAATTGAAATCGTATTACAAATGTCCAAAAATAATGCGATGAAAATGTGCCCGACAAGCGTAAATTGAAGAAAGATAGAAAATCTTATATTAATTAATTAATTTATTTATTTATTAAAGAAAATTCTAATTTCGTAAACATCGATGACAGCAAACCAATGAGAAATTTGGGAGCCTACATAAAAAATAAATAGGAAGAAGAGATTAATTATTTTGGTTCGTGAGTCGTTTAAAATTTATAATATTGTTACTTTTTTTTCTTTTTGAAGCCTTGACAAAATATCTGAAGAAATTTATTTTTTTTATTAATAATTTTTTTCAATTATTTATGTCAAAGTACTACTTATATAAATATGAATTACGTAATTTTTATAAATTTACATTCCAACTTTTATTTAGTTAAAATAGTTACAATTTTTATTTGAAAAATAGCTCCGGAGTCAATATTAATAATAATAGTAATAATAGTAAGTCAATATAATAATAATAGTAATAATAATAATAATAATAATAATAATAATAATAATAATAATAATAATAATAATAATAATAATAATAATAATAATAAAAATATTAAACAAATAAATGATTGGATAAGTCTTTTGTTTCAAAATATGTAATAAATGAAAATTTTTTCGATAATTAAATTACCTCTTTATTTCACAGAATTTCGCTGTTGTTTTAATTTCCAAATGCTTTTTGGATCTTCTTAAATTTATTTTCTGCTTTTTCATTGGTTAAAAATTTTGGTTTAATGAAATAAAGAAAATTTTTTAAATTTAAATTCCAAATTAAGTCAAATTTAAAATTCAAAATTACTAAAGATTTATAAAATGTTCTTTTTATAAAAAATATATATAATGAAAACTTTATAAATTATCATATTTATCTTTTGATTTCACCTTATTTTTAAATATAATAATTTTCATATTAATATTTGTAAAACTATATATCAAAACAATATATAAGGTACATAATCTTTGACAACCTTTTTTTATAAATAAAATAAAAGTTCTTAACATTTGCATTGCATTTATTAAAAAATTAACTATGAATCATGATAAATTTTTTAATAAATACAATGCCAATTGAAAATAAATCAAAGGTGAAAATTGAAAAAAGCCCTTATAATCTTAACATTTAATTTACATAATTTTAATCTAATAATAATTGTTTATATTTAAAAAAAATTTAAAATTAAAACTATTTTAAATAACCATTAAAAACTCACAAGTTTTACATAAAAGTCAACAATAATTTGTTTTCAACATAACATGCCGGCTATTGTACTGATTTATTTATTGTTAATTTTTGGGTATTTATTTATAATAAGATTTGCCTCTTTAAATTTGAAATTTGTGAACCTTATTTCTGGCTAAGACTTTAATTAAAATATCTTTTTTTTACTCTTCCGTTGACATTGCTGGAGTTGTCTGTTTACTGAGTATTTTCCAGATGGATTCAGATGATCGTTGACTCTTTATTATCTCTGAATGAAATTATCTTTAAACTAAAGTAATAATTATAAAATTTGAAGCATAAGTACTCTACGAACCTGCTGGTTTTTCTTATGAATATATTTTAATTATTGGTCTTAAGTCCCTACAATTGGTGTCAGAATATAAAAAAGTGTTTTGGTAGATTTTTGGTGAAATCTGAGGTTACGCGTACTTGATACAAAAGGTTGTTGCGGCAGACAGTGATGTTAACCGTTTTATTATTTATTAATGTTGGGTTTTTCCGTTTTAGAAAAATGGGAGATAAAATAATATTGAAATAATAATTTAGCGTTTCAAATGCATTACAGATAAATTTTAAACGTGAAAAATGTACAAATGTCCTAAAGACAATTACAATTATAATTATAGTTATTTTTAAAGAAAACAGAAGACTAACTTTTGTCAATTCTGACACCAATTGTAAAAACATAAGACTAATATTTAAAATATATAAAAAAATTCATCAGCTTTGAACAATGTTGATGCTTTGATAAATTCATTAAAAAAATCCGGTAGGTTTGTGCAGCATTGATACTTCAATTTTTATTTGATGATTGAAGTCAGAATTTCCTCTAGCAATGCACTTATATAATCTAGGATCCGAAGAAGTTAATTTATCGTAAACAATTGATTTGTAATTGAAGATCAATAAATGATTTTTGATCTAATTATATTTGTTATAGGTTCAATCAGGGTGATCTGACGTTCGTTTGATGATTTGTCATGCGATCTGATATTTTCATTAGTAAAACTTTGAATATTGATCCTATATATCAAGAATAGGGAAATTGGTATTTATACAATAATGACTCTAATATAGAAGCAAGACAGTGGTCAGTGTAAAGAGCTGAATATTGTAATATTGGATTTTAGAAATGATGTATCTTCGGAGGACACAGACTTTGATCGAATTGATAAAATTCCATAGTTTTGCATACATTTTAAAATAAAAAGGTGGCGATGTTTGAAAGAATACATATTTACTTACTTTAACAATGCATTTGTAATTTAATTATAAAATTAATCTATTTTTTAATTGGAATGTCGGAGCACTACATATGTTACCAACAATATTTTATTTCGGATTACGTATATATAATTGATTTATGAAACCAAATTTAGTAAAGTTAAAAAATAAATTTATTCAATAATTGCATAATTAATGTTATTTAAAGCAGAGCTCCGCAACCGGTGTGCCGTGGCGCAATGCCTACCCGAGAAAAAATATAGGGTTTATGACGGACACGTGCGTTATGCTTATATCTATCTTGTTTACAAATAATTGCGTTGTTGACAAAATATTCGGTCAATAAACATGGTTTAAAAAAATTACATTTTCTGTTTGTGCATTTCTTATCACGTAAATTTTTAAAAATTTTTGTTTGTGGTGTGCCGCGAAATTTTTTTAAGTCTTTAGGTGTGCCGCGGGTGAGAAAAGGTTGCGGAGCTCTGATTTAAAGTATACTAATTATTACTCCCCCTGTCCAAAAATGATAGTCCAGTTGCAAATTACGATTAAATATTTCGTCAAGATTTATTCAAATATATTTCAATAACCTGCTATGATAATCTTTTCAGTCTTCTCCAATGAACTTGTTAAGTGATTTAAATTCCTACCAAAATTTAGTTAAATACATGTCAAATTTAATTAGTATGCAAAATATTTTTCTTAGTAAGGGGATGGGGTGAGTTAGATGCAACACATTTTACAACTAATTTTTCATTCGTAGATTCTCCTCTTACTATAATCTTGATCTTTTGTTGATTTTGGAAATTTTTCTTGATTGAAGTTTCCTAAATTGCCATTGCTTCTGTCATTGTTGAATCCTGTTTGCTCGGTTTATTTCTTCCTCCACCTTTACAAAACATTGGTTTGCTTATTCCATTTTCCATTACAGTAAAAACATTTAATTTTGGGCAGTTTCCTCTGAAATATCCTTAATTGCATCAATATGATTGAATTTGACGCTCAAATCGTATTCTTCAATCTTGCATTACTCTTCTTTTCTTTAATGCTGCTTTATATTGAAATGGGATATGATTGGTAAGTACTTCTTCAGCATAGCTTCTTTTTTATTCACTGCAGATAAACTTTGATTTAATTTTGATTCTTTTAATATATTTACTTGAGATCCTCTTTGTTTTACTTCATTTTTAATCTTTATCTTCTTTCTGAAGTTCTATTTTAATTAAATCTCCTGTTATTTCAAACCCTCTTCAGTGTTCTTCACAATCCAAGCAATATTTTAACAAAAATTCTGTTAATCTAGTGCAAGTAATCTTGTATTTCATTACCCTCTCAACATTCTTCCCAATCGTCTATTTATATATATATATATATATATATACAAAATTATTCATATATATATATATATACAAAAATCGCAAAGTACTATATGCAGGGACTTAAAAACAATGGAGTATACTCGGAAAAGATTAGTTCGGGTGGCTGAAGATCGAAATTCAGAAAAAAATATAAATCTCCGACAGGTATATGGAAGAGTGATAAGTTTTGTTCCAGATGATGATTTAACATTTTTGGATG
>CAUHTR010001903.1:0-49884 GCA_959609185.1 Schmidtea polychroa | reverse complement strand
TAATTACATCTATTTAAAAATTACTATTTATTAATTGTCTTTTTCTAAAATAATCAGAAATATATCCTAAAAGAAACTTTGATTTAAAAATCTAATTCATGAATAGAAAATCTTTCGTTTAAGAAAACAGATTGTAAAAGTATCAAAAAATGTGGATTTGATATTCTGATTTACAAAATCATATACTTGCAAGCTTTGTTATTTTATAAGTTTGGAAGTGCTTGGAAATGAAGGGCCAAGTGATTGGAAAATGTTGGTTTTCGATTGAAGAAACACGAGACAACTAGTTCTCATTTCAAAGAAACAAAATATATTTAATACAAAAACAAACATGGAATGATGTTTGCCATAAAATTATATCCAGTGGTGAGCAATGAAAAAAACAACAAAGGGCTCGCAAAAAAAAATTTAGGTGTTTTTCGTCCAGAAAAATAATGCTTTTTTCCGAATTTGCTTTTTTAGTAAAATATAAAAGCGTTCAGAAAAATTTTTTTTGATATACAAATGCGATAAAATTGTTTTAAAAATGTTTACTACCAAAACAATAGAAATTTTAATTTGAAATGAAGCGCAAAATCACAGTTGAAAGAACAACAAAGGGCTCTGCCGAGCCCCCGCGGGACATGCTCACCACTGATTATATCTATAATAAAATATTTAGTAGAACACAGTTTAGATTAAAGAGGTTTTCTGAAAAATTATGCACTGAAAATTGGGACTCGTGGAATCTTTAACAAACTACTATCCTGTTCATTAAAGAAAATATATATGGTGTTGAAACAAATAAAGAAAATAATATTCTGTAAATAATTTCTTTAATGTGTAAAAAATTATTCAAATAATATCTGAGAAAGTTCTTATTTCAAGATTTTATCAGAGACATATTAGAAATGTTGTTTCAAAAGATGAAGGTAGCAAAATTTTAAAGAAATGTTAAAGGTATTTAAGAAATTATTAAAAAAACTTCCACGGACTCAAAATTCGATAGTTAAGCTAATTCTTTAGTAATTGAAATTATTACTATAATCATTTAAAGCCACAAACTGAACAACTTTAGCGCCTGCTCAAACATCTTCATTCATTTCATTATACAGGTGACCCTCCTATAACACGGTTTCCGATAACACGGTTTCTGATAACACGGTTTCTCTCTAACACATTCAGGTTTTTATGGTAGCGCTCTTATAATACGGTATCCGATTTCGCTCTTACAAGTTCAGATTTTTTATAATTTAAAATTTAACCAATTCTGTATATATTTCAAAAAAAATATAATTAAACAAAAAAAATCGAATCGACACAGTCATTTGTTTTATTTTTTGGTGCGAAATTACGACGTTCCATCTAGGCACGTTTCTGTCGAGGTAAGTAAATAAATGGTATTAATGGCTAGAAAGTTCACCGTTATTGTTTACGATTACTATTTTTTTAGATTTAATCCCAATATGTCCGGTCAAAATACAAAACGAACGTTGAAGAGAAAATTCATTTTTCTAGATGATAAGATACAAATTTTGGATTGTATTATGAAAGGGAAGAAGCCAGAACACATCGTAAAAAAAGTTAAATTTAAATGAAGCAACAATCCTAACCATTAATAACAATGAGAACAAAATAAGGAGTTCTGTGACTGCAGTATCTTCTATATCTACAAAATATGCATCTCGTCCACATCTACCGATAATGGAAAACATTGAAAAGGCTCTCAACATTACCAAAAAGGATTCCGTTTAATGAGAACATTATTAGACAAAAATCTCTTAAGATTTATAACGACCTTAAGGAAGATGGAGAGTCTTCCATCAGTTCGGACTTTGTGGCGAGCAAAGGATAGTTTGACAAGTTCAAAAGACGATTTTCAATTCACAGCATTAAAAAACAAGATGAATCCGCATCAGCTGATCACGAAGCTGCAAGGACGTATCCAGAAAAAATTTAAAAAATTATAGAATAGAAAGGATGCACAGACAACCAATTTTTTAATACTGATGAAACTGGGCTATGGTGGAAAAAATGCCTAATAGAACATTTATATCCTAACGAGAAAAAACAGCACCAGGGTTTAAGGCAGCCATGCACAACCTTTTCAACGCTGTGGGCCGCATTAGAAAATTAATAATTGAATGTGGGCGACAGGACAATTACAAAAACTAAAACTCTAGAACCAGTTATTATTATATATTTTTTTATAAAAAAAAAAGAAAATTAACATTCAAAATAAATTCTTAATATCTCAAAATATTATTAGTAATTATAATTACAAACAACTTAATTTTTAATGAGATTTTTGTGGTTACATATTAGATACCAACTTTTTCATATCTGGGGTAATATTTGTAGTAGCTACTTTTACCACGTCATTTAAATTTTCATTTGTAAGTCAATTTCTTTGAATTGATTTATTCAACTTCATTATTGAAAACGTTTGCTCACAAATATACGTACTTCCGAATAAATATCCACAAAGCGCTGCATTTTGTAGTAAATATGGAAAGTTTTCTTTAGGAAAACATCTATAGAAGTTAATTAAATCCCCTTCCTTAAATTTGGACTTCAATTCTTCGTTACACTGAATATCAATAAGCTCAAGTTGGAATTTTGATTCTGCATTTTCATGTGATGCTTGGAAATATGCTGAACATTACTTTGTCGCGGTCAAAGTCTTCAAATCGTACATTGAAAGATTCCTCCAGTTGTTGAATATAAATACCATACTGATTACTGTTCATATTGTACTTTTTAAATATTTGATCACAGTTTGAAAAGTGACACGTATTATTGTTGGTAATTTGGGAATGGAACAATGATAACTTGATTCGAAAAGCTGACACATTGATAACATATTAGAAATTGCTGCATTGATCGGGGGTGAATGTTTTGAAGATATGACTACACATGACGTTTAAGATTTATTTATGGAAGAAGAAAATTGTGAAGAGGATCTGAAAATGGCTTCAGAAGTTGTTCATCAAGTCGATTCCGAGGATTACAGTAAGGATGAAGATTGTGCAATTAATAATTTAAATCGGCAAAAATTACGGGAAGGTCTAAATTTAGCGGAAAATCTAGAATTTTTTTCGTGAATGCAGATCCATCTGCTGAAAGAAGTCATAAGTTCAAAAAATAACTGCAAAATGGTATGGCCTCATATCAAGAAATGTTTACCAAGTATTAAGGAATAGCAAACAATCCAAAATTACAGACTTTTTAAGAGGATATGATTTGAAACGAATGAAAACGATTCAGAAAAGAGAACAATTGATTCAAACAATGAAAAAAAAACTTCGGAAAAGGACGTTGAATACGAAAATGAGGAGAAGAATACAGAACAGAGTACAGATGATCCGTATACTGTTTCATTAAAAAGTTCAGAAATATAATTAAATAAAAATTAAATACTTACATGAATGTTTGTTTTGTTTCTAAATCTTAGATTTCTAATAAAATTGAAGTTATTTCTATGTACCTTAAAAAAATATGTGTATATATTTTAATTTTTGGAACCTAACTTCCTTTTTTATATTGGCACTGGGTCCCATATAACACGGTTTCACACATCACACCGTTGTCTTGGAACCTATCTACCGTGTTATAGGAGGGTCACCTGTACATGGAAATAGCTGTAAATTACACCTTTCTGTCTCCAAACCATATTTAAACATTTTATTTGCTTAACTCAGTTGATTTTCAAATTTTCTTGACAATTTTTTCTCGCTTTTTAAAAATGCAATTCTTTCTCGTAATATAGCTTTCCCGAAATTCCACTGAGATCCTACAATACCAATTTTCATAGGTCGACTTTTTCAAAGTTGAACAATGCCTGCAAGGTTATCAACTTACAAATTATTTAACTTCAAATACAATAAAAGAATTTTAAGAAAAAATATATTGTTTCAAATAATTCCATCTTTTAAATCCACTTTTAACTTAACTTGACAAAAACAATGCACAAATTTTAACTTACAATTAGGTCAGACAGAAAAAATCTATCCACAAACAACACATACACCGTGAATGTACTGCAGGGGTGCACAACCTTTTTTGGTCAATGACCGAATTGTATTTAGAGCAGTTGAGGGCTGAAGGCAATATGATGCACATCGATAGTTGTCTAATTCTAATGCTAATCTAATGAGATGGCTGTGACTGGATTAGAGGTTTAGTGGAGGTTGCTATCAGTCAGGTTTGATCTCAGCTTATTTATATTGAGGTACATTGTACTGCAATTAGGAACCATAGACATGGAATACAACAAAATACACATAATCGACCAATGATTCTTTCTAAAAGTGAACATAAAAATTCCACAAATTCTCAATTAAAACTATTTAATAAAAAATATTTAAAATTATTATTTGACTTAGTGACTTTTCAAAATCTCTGAGTAAAATCCCAACTTCTCAGTCTAATATATTGTTCAAACTTGTAAGTTATTTCATTTCCCTTCCTTTTGTGCGTTTCTAATAAGTTCTCCGATATCCAGGTAATACATCCGACTCAAAGTTTCGCTCTTTATTTTTCATTATCATGAACTCACTTATTTAAATTTGAACTTCGGAATCATTCATTATTGAAAAAAAGAATGAATATATTCACCATAAACTTTTAAATTCTTCCTCAGATTAATTAAATTAATTAATTAAATTAAATGATTTTTCAAACAAATAGAAAATGAAAATTTTAGAAAATTAACATCAAAAAACATTTAAAGAAAAAAATATGTAAAGAAAATAAAAATAAATAAAATGAAATAAAAAAATTTATATAAAATATATTTAAGAATACCAAAATTTAATTTCATCAATTTTCGGGTCTTCTGATTAAACTGACACAATAAAACAACGGAAATCAAGGTTAATGGAATTAAAAACAATTATTTATCTAAAATTATTAATATCTATAGAATTGATCGACCTGATCACTGCCTTCCAAATCTGAAGATGTTGGAGTACAACTTGTTTCAAAATTAATAAGAGGAAATCCTAATCTGAGTATGAAGATAATTTCAAAATTTATTGCATTTTTTCTGTATTTTAAATATTTATACTTAATTTTGAAACTATTTCGATTTTTTTAAGACAAAAAGCGGATATTCAGCAAATCTAAAATGGCTACAATTTTTTTTAATTTATTGATATAATGAATGAATCTTTCAGGCCAATAGACCTTCATTCATGTGAATTGCGAAGCTATGGCCAAATAGTTTGTCACGATGAGCAGCACCATTCTTTGAAATTATTTGCGGATTTTAAGATAATACATTTTTGCTTCAGAAATCAGCAATTCTGCTTTGTTATGATATTTTGAAAACAGATGAACATATATTATGGGAAATTATATGTAAAACACTAGCAAAAGTTCAAGTGAATATCAAGGTAACATGATTCTTTTAACTATAACAAAGTTATTGGAGGTCTAGATCAACTTGTTTGGTTTTCTTCTGTAGATTTTCGTTATTTAATTTCAAAAAAAGATTTTATTTTTAACATCACAAGTAAATGATATTGTTCATTTCCTGTCACATCAACTGGACCAGGGGTGGGGAACTTTTTTATTTCCATAGGCCACATTGAAATTTGTCGTCTCCAAATGAGGCCGCAGTCAAAAAGTATTTTAACATTAATTAATTTCATTTTAAATCTTTTGTTTATATACAGTTAGTAATTAAAACAATATTTATAATTAGTCTCCACATTTGAAAAGTACAGCTGTACGAAATATTCTGGAAAATATTTTAATATTTCTGAATCGAAAAATTGATGCAAATAAGTCATCATTTCACAAATGAGTGCTCAATAATCTTATTTATTCGTCTACATACGTTTTATATTTATGGGTGTGAATGATTGACTTTTATATTTCGTTCTTTGTACTCGGAGGGATGCATGTACCGTACGATATATATATATATATATATATATTATATATATATATATATATATATATATATATATATATATATATATATATACAGTTCAGTAGTTACAAGTATTTTTATTTGTAAATCCTCAAAATTCATGGTTTTTATATAAATTAAGATTTATTTTGATAAGGTTCCGGAGGTCGCACGCGAAGCTCCAAGAGGCCGCCGGTTCCCCACCCCTGAACTGGACAATACAATTTGTAAATCTTGTGACTGGTTTGTTTATAACTCGTTTAAATGCTTGTAAAACTGCAATGACAATATTTTTAAACAGACATGTAGAAATTTATAAAAAGCAAAAGAATGAGCATTTAAATTTTTATTGTTCTTATTAATTTTCAACATGTTTACCAGCATTACTAATAAAAAAGGGGAATACGATTCTCTATATCTCTGAAAACATTTTCAAGTTTATTATTGTCAATGCCAGCAATCACATCACTTATCTTATCTTGAAAAAAAAATACTAAAATTTTTCGAGACAAAAATACTATGTAAACTTTTAATATATATCGAAATTTGTAAACAATTTATTTACAATTCAAACAAATCCAATAATTAGATTCAAATTTCTATTTTATTAGAATATAAGAAAAGCGATTATTTTCAAATTTTAAGATTTTCAACTTTATATTATCAGAAAATGTTTTAACTATTTACAATTATTCGCTTAAATTAAGAAATAAATAACTACTTGTTTTAATTAGTAGTTTATATGTTTAAAGTTTTTTAAAACGTATTAAAACAAAAGCAATAAATTAAAAATTGTGATGTTATAATTAATATTTGATCATTTTTTTGATCAAGTTTTAAAGTAATTCCTCGCAACCAGTTCACTAGTCAGTTGCAACTTTTATTTTTGCGTGCAAAGAAACGATTAAAGTTGATGACTGGACAATTGAGCCATTTTATAACTAGTAAAATCATTTAATAACAAAGTATTAATAGTGATCACAAGGTTCCCTAAACCTTCTCCAAAATTTCTATGCCAAACAAATTCTCGTAAATAGCATTCTTTAATGACTGAATTTTAGCAAAATCTGGCTACGATTCAGTAAAAGTAAAAGTAAAAATAAATCGTGAGCCATCAGTACTTCCAGGGCCGGCGCCAGCTTATTTATCGTCCTAGGCTAAACTTATTAAAACGGTCCCTTTCACACAAATTAATAAAAAAATAAATATATATAATAAAACAATAAATTTAAAGTGACAATATTAATTTATTATCAATTGCATAAAAGTTACAAAATTAAAATTTAATTTTTCTTGCTTTCTTCCTCGCAAAAGTTTCTGATAATTCCTTCAATTCCTAGTGTCGAAGCGTAATCACATTCTAATGATAATTTTTGCTAAGTCCACAAGTCTGCTTTGCGACATAGTTGAACGCAAGTAACTTTTATTTAATTTCAATTTTGAAAAACTGCGTTCTCCACTAGCCACGGACACTGCAAGTGTTAATAATATTCTCAAGGAAACAACAACATTTGGTACACAATCTTCCAATTTTTGTTGTACTATATAGAGGAGCACATCTGATGGTGACATAGGCTTTGGAAGCCTTTGACCTTCTACTTGAAGCTCATTACAAAGATCATAGGCATCAATATCTTTATTATTTTTATGCGTCAACGACGTTTCCAAATGTTTGCAGTTAGTAAGTATATCCGTAGATGTCTTTTTGTTGATATTGGATATATCATAAAGGAAGCCAAATAAAATATCATGTTATTCTAATTGTTGGAACCTCTCTTTAATAGACTGTATAGCCATGTCCAAATAGTGTAGTAGAATTCTACTTTGAATTTATGTATAGGATCTTGTGGTGCCTAGTCTTGAGCTTCATATTCAAACTGCCGTTTATGACTCCTACATTCATCGGACTCAAATTACGCTTCTGTTTCTAATTCCTTTGAAATCTTGGCAGCATCAATTAAAACTTGTTCAAAACCATTATCACTCCTACATTTTAATAGGTAATTCTTAGTCACTTGAAGTTGTTTTGTAGCTGCATTTATAGCAGAATACTATTTTTGTAGTGTTTTGCTTGTAACATTCACTTCATTAAGAATGTTGTACCATGTGACAAAGGATACCATAAACTTGAATTTACAAATTGCATCAGCAAGAGTCTTTGCGTCCGTTCGGGAAGTATTACCAGATGAATTATTAAGTCTTGGGTCATCAAAAATCTCCATTAAAGCATCATATATTGCACCAAGCTGATACCTTATAGACTTCAAACCATCAATCATACTTTCCCATCTTGTTTCGCTCAATGGTTTAACTGTTAAATTCACGATATGGCGAGTAAACACATGCCAATATTGAGTCGATGCAGAGAAGTAACTATGAATCTGTTGAACTAAACTGAAGAAATTAGTCGCTTCTAGGCAACATTTTGAGGCATCATTGACATCTAAGTTTAAAGAATGTGCATTGCAGGGAATAAAAAAAGGCTCGCGTGTTTATGTTTAGAATTATGTTTTGTACACTTTTTCTTTTCCTTTCATATTACTTCCATTATCATACCCTTGCCCATAGAGATTTTCAATTTGTAATTCCATTTGCTTAAGCCTTTTAATCAAAGTTTCTGTTATGAATGCCTAGTAGTTTCATCTAATGGAACAAATCCTAGGAAATGTTTTCTTATTATTACTGCAGACTAGAATATCTCACTATCTAACGGTTTGATAATATCAACAAAACGTATAATCATAGTCATCTGTTCAATATGACTAACGTCTGGTGTGCTATCCAAAATAATTGAGTAATATTTTGCCGATTTCACAAGTGACAAAATTTTATTTTTAATAGCTCCTGCTAGGATCTGCATAAGTTCATTTTGAATATCTTTAACCAGAAAATGTACCATAATGTCTTGATTTTTGACTCTGCGCAAATGTTCGTTCATTACAAGGTCAAAGAGGGCTAGATATTCTACAAACTTCAAAAAATTACCGTTGTTGTTATTGTACAACTTTTCATTTGTTCCACGAAATGCTAAGTTTTGAGTGGACAAGTACTCTGATCAAAGCGAACAAACCGTTCCGAAATTAGCCACCAATATTGTTCTTCTTCTTTCATATTCTGATGGTAAATATTATCAATTGTTTTTTCTATGGATATACGCACATCAATTTCTGTCCACGTCTGAAAGTTGTCTAAATGAAAAGTATTCCTTTCATGTGAAGATAGCATTGCTTCAATATTTTTCCAGTCTTTTGATCGTGATCCATATCTTTTATAATTGAATATATCAACCATGAACGGTATACTTCTTCACCATTGGCTAGTTTTCTCTTATAGTGAATTTGAAAAAATCTTCGATTTTTGGAATCTTTGGGAAAATAATTTGATGTGGTGGATTTTGTAATAAAATCTGACGAAAATTATCATTACAATAGTCAGGTCAGTTTCCAGGGTCATTGCAATCTATATAATTAATCGTGGCACTGGTACTGGATTTAATTTCATGTGAGCATTCGCTTTGCATCATAATATCAAACTCTGAAACACTTTCTTCTCTTTTATTTGCTTCATTTTTTGAAATACCTTCATCCGCGTGATCTGACATATTTTGTTGTACATCTGATTGTCCTACACATCTATCCAAGTCGCTGGTGGCGGAAACATCAAGACTTAATTTGAAAATCTTTAACAGTCGACCACTTTCCTTCTCATGCTCTTGAACTCTGAGAGTTTTGCGATTACGATCTTGAAATTCCGATGGCTTTTTGATGACATTTTAAAAGTACTAATGTACCACTATAAATAATATTTAATTATTTTAATACAACAAAGTAATATTTGCTATTAAACTTACCAAAGCAAAAGAAGTAATAGCAAAGAAGTAATCGAGGTAATTTTTTCACCATCAATTTGCATAAACAATTTTTGTTTACATTATTGAACATGAATTTATTAAGGCTATCTGTGATTTATGTGATTATGTGAGTTTATGTGGCGCAAACGTGTTCTAAGCAACAGTGCCGATGTGTTCGACACTATTCTCAGCGACATTGTGGTTTTCTGGCCACTTGGATGACCATTTACAAATTCTTTACAAACATTTGCTGAGTTTGTAACTGTGATTTAGAAAATAAATATAATAATTATATGTGTTCTTTTTTAATTTAATTTTTGGGGGTAAGATAACAAGGAAATACCGTTTTCTATGTAATTTTATTATTAAAAATAAAATAAAACATAATTACCATTTTATTTATTTATGAAGTATTTCTGGAATTTTAACTATTTGTAAGTTAAATTATTTGCAATCAAGTACAAATAATTTGATTTCATTATAAAATCTTTATTAAATTTTTTTTTCATCTCAAATATATACAAAAAATAAAATAAATTAAAATGTTTTAACTTTTGAAAGCAAATCTGGAACTATACAAAAATTTTAAAAAAAATAATTATAATTTAATTGAATTGAAAACACAAACAAAAAAATATTTGGCAAATGAAAAGATAAAAAATTGTGTAAATTCAAAATACACACTAATTAATTAATTAATTACAAAACTTATATGCACTATTAATCATCATGATTGAAAAATCAAAATTCACATTTAGACAGACATGAAAGCTCTCTGTAAAGGTAAAAAAACATCTTTATTGTTATCTAAGGAATTTTACTGTGAGTAAGTAGATAAAATGAGAAGTAAAATTTGATGAAAAATCAAGAAAATTAGTGGAGTATATAAGACAAATAAAATGGGGACAAATAAAAAAAATGAAACCGCTAGTTCTTGTTGAAGAAATAAGAGAGTCAATTATAAAGGGAAGTGTAAAATATAATACATCAGTGTTTAAGAAAGTCAAAAAATAATTCCCAATTGGAAAATTATTCAAGTTGAATATTAAAAAAGAAATTTTTTGAAATTATATTTTAATAATAAAGACCAAAGTTGTGATATTGTGATTTTCAAAAATACCGTTGGGGGGTCTTAGCTATCTGATATAATAATTTAGAAAAACGTGAATTCATTCACATTACATTTTATTTTTAAGATACTAAGAAATTTACTTAAATAATTATTCTGAAAAAAATAACCCTTAATCAAATTTTGTATCATATTTCTTTAACAAAAAAATATTTTAAAAAATTTCCTAAAAATTTTAACTTGTTTGAATTTTAAAATTTACTTTTAAGTGAAATTATTAGGATAAAATATTTTTAAATCATAAAATATTCCTAAAAATCGTATTCCATTTTAAAAGAAATAACGACTATATTTATTCTAAAAAGATTTTAATAACTAATATTTAAAAAAAACTTTAATAAACTTTACAGTAAAATTTCAAAGTTTATCTTAGTCGTATTACTAAAAATGAAACACACAATTATTACATAATACAAATTATAATAAAAAGATCTTTATAAAATAATAATTCAATTAAATATTTTATTAAATTTTCAGTTACACATTAAAAGTTAGAATATCCTACTTAATATGGCAGTTAAAATTATTTTCATAATGGCAACATTTTTTGTTCTTTCTAGCCAATATTCTATTTATCATAATTATATTCCCAGGAATTATTGCGGCTATCAACAATGTTCAACCTACAGTGATTGTAAGTTACTATTAATTATTAAATTATGAATATGCACCGTATTTTATGAAAAATATTTTTTAAATTAGTGTTGAATTTTATAATTTTTGTTTTTCTATAATAGTGATTATTTTTTTTAATTTCAATCACTTATTGTTCAATATTTCTTAACTTTCATTTAAATTATATTTCAGTAATTTTAAATTCAAAGTTTGATTTACCACTTGTTAAATTTGTTAATTTAAATTACGTAATTTTTTTAAAAATATTATTTAATTCATGTGAAATCTAATTATTTGGGAATATTTATTTGTTTATTTGCACACTGTTAATATTATATAATATTTTGAATTCCTTTTGAAATTTTCTAATTGACCAAGTTATTTAACATGTTTAAATAATATTTACTTATGGAATTTCTTAGTCTTACAAATAGGAAAAATTTAGTCAAAATATTTTTACTTAAAAAATATATCAGAATTTTATTTGTAGTTTTGGGTCAGGCTTATTAAGTCCATATTAAGTTTATAAATTTAATTTAAATTTCTATCTAAAATAGTCCGGTATTAAAAATATGGTAAAATTGTTGTATAAATCTTATAAAATTATTTAGTTTGTTACAAGGTTTAATTTTTCTGTAAGAACTCTTATTATGTTTATCATATCAGTTCTGTAACACGTGGAAGCTATAAACCCTAACCCTAACTAACCCTTCCCTTTTCCAAATATTTTGTTGACCCTCATAGGTGCCTTTGTTATTTTGAGAATTTCCTTATTACACTTAGTTAAACTGAGTCAAATAATTTGAATTTTCATTATATTCCAAAATATTTATTTGCTTTTTTATGACATGTTAAAGTAATTTGGTTAATTTCAATTAATTTTCTTATTTAAAAAAATACTGTATAAATAAAAAATTTAAATTTTACAATTTATTTATGATAATTTGTGCTATATCCAAAATTTAATAGCTTAAAATGATTAATAAAGAAAAAATAGGGAAAAATCAAAAAATAAAAATAATTTTGAAACTGAATATTACAATTATTAAAACGATTTTTAATATTGTCTTTGTATAGTACTAAATTGCCAGTCTTTGTAAATAATCTTATATAATATAAAAAAAATATTTAAAATATTTCTTTTAAAATGAAATTAGAAACAAACTAATCATGCCAATTTTTAATTTCTTCAATTATTAAAATGAATAACCAATTTTAATGATAATAATTTCGCTTTTCAACTACCACATATTTGTCCATATGTTTAATAGAGTGATTAAAGAAATGTTTATATTATTTATACAATTATTTTATTTATATTCTTTTATGTTTTTATTATTTAATTATTTATTTAAATTTATGAAAATAGATAAGGAAAATTTCGAGATGCAATAAGCTATTTTCGGAATTTTATTTCAAGACGAATATGTTTTTAAGAAGTAGAGCAATAAATAATACGAAAGAGTCTTTTCTATAATAATAATTAATTTATTGTTTAAAGATAATGACCAAAAAATAGTGATAATAATTTAGTATAGTTAATTATCATAAATTAATAATCTATCTATCAATATATTTCTAAATGTTCTAATAATTTTGAAATTTATTTATTAATTAATATTATTTTTATATTAGGAAATACATAGGTTAAAGATTAAGGAAATTAATATAATTATACTAAATTAGAAATTAGAAATAAAATAAATAAAATGTCAAATATTTATTAATTAATTTTATTTGTTAATTAATAAAACAAATAATATTTACAGTTAGAACACAATTTCAATTAAATCAAAATATTTTAAACTAATTAATTTCTATTACTTAATAACTACAACTATGTGGCGGCAAAATATCTGAAATGGTGTCTAATAAATATTATTATCTTTAATAGAAATATTACAAAATTTTTACAAAAAAACCAATGGCCGCTTTAATTCTAAAATTTCTGTAAAATAATTTTTTATAATTAATTTTATTGATTGAATTTGTAATATTCTGACCAAGTGGTGAATTAGTTGGTAATTAATAAATTTTCTGGAGGAAATTAAGACATTTCCAATGATTAACTATAAGTTTTGAAAACTAAGATTTATTTACTATGCATAAAGATAAAATCAGTTGCAAAGATTCCTTATCTTTAGTGATACATTTTGAATTTAATTGACATATAATATCATTAAATTTTAGTTACACTTTCTTATACTTTCTGTCGATTTGATATTTAAGATATCCTGTAGAAACAGATTATATTTTTCTTCTATAAAAGCATGGTTACTAAATTCGGTGAGATATCGTATTGGTTACTAATAAATTATCTTTAATAGAAAATACCATTTGCTTTAGATTTTGATAAAAATTATTTTATTATTTTAGTTGAGCGTTCATTTCTCACGCCCGGCTGCTGCCGTGACGGATTCAATGAATACTGCTGTTATTATCTGACTCCCCTTTCCAAAACGGTGATTGGCATAGTTGTTGTCTTAATAATTATCAGCATTATTATAAGCTTGTTGCGCTGCTGCTGTTGTTGGTGTTTTTGATTAAAACAATTTCCAAAAACAATGGAATTTTATTAAAATATTAATTGTATTTATAACTTGGTATTTTCATGTTTTAAATTTTTCAAAAACTGTTCACTTATGAAAATAGAATTGTTAATGAATTTTTTGTTATTTTAAATTTACAAAAATTTTGAATAAAACTTAATTAAAACAAAAATTGAATTTAATTGGTGAGTTGGAATTTTAATAATTATTTTCAACCAAATTTCGTTCCTTACAAACATCTAATTCATTAACGTTTCTTGAGAAGTGATTAGGGAAGTGAAGAGTATATATTGGAGTCACATTCGGTGAATTTACCACAGTTACTCCATACAAATTATATTAAATTAATTTGTTTAAATAGATATTCTTCTTCATTTATTTTTGTTCGTCAACGAAAGAGCCGATATTTATTTTTGAAAATCGATCTATGGCGAACTTTAAATCCTAAGTTCATTATTTTCGTAATTAACCTCTTCAGGACCAAAAAGAACTTCAAGGTATTTCATGAAAATTGTGTCTAAAAGAAGTTTTTTGCATTTTAATTAATTATATTTGTGTATTTGTAATTTATTTATTAATAATTTTTCTTGATAAAATAATAATTTTAGATTATTTGGAATCAAAGGAAACATTTACCTTTCAAAATTATTTGATATGTATTATAAAGTAGTTAACCATTTACACTATTCGTATTCAATATTGTTAATAATCCACTTTCTTTAGTTTTAGGTAAAAATTAGGTTAGATTACATATTAAAGCATAGTTTGTATTCGAGTACATACGTGTATATAATGCCGCTCTAGGCGGGCTAGGGTGATCGCAGTGCCGGCCTTAGACAATTTGGTGTTATATAAAAGTGTTATATAAACAATGATATTAGTAGCACGAAGCACAACAAATAATTTTCATAACATAAAAAATATTTTTAAATTTTAATTTTTCATAATTTTGACGTCCTTTAAAATAATGTTGCTCTAGGCACCCGCTTATGTCGCCTATACCTAAATTCGCACTGCCTGTACAGCTGAAAATTACATAAATTTATTTACATACTTTTCTATATAACAAAGTATGGCTGCAATGCTAAGGTTTAAAATGAATACGTCCACATGTTTTATATAAAAATATCTTTTTAGAAGAGAATTGTGTTTTGATTCGTATACTATGGCATATAAAATATAATAAATTTTTCATCTAAAGGCAGTCATTTTGATATATATAATATACATATCTGTTTTGGTAAAAAAACATTTCACTATTATCAGTTCATAAACATATGTGAAAAACCAATGTTGATACGGACAAAAAGAAAATCAAAGTATGATAAACTTCATATGATCAAGGCAAAGATGAATATAGTTAAACGTTCTGAAAGTGGTGATTGACAATATGTTCGATTTTGATATCATAGGCTTTGAGTCATTAAAACACCAACCTTTTAACCAGTGAAGAGATTCTAAAAGTTTTATTTAATGGTCTTCGTGTTGAAAATTCAGAACTAAGTAAAAAACCTTTAGATGAACTACAAGTACAAATTTCGAAGAGAAGAAATAGATCAAACATTTCTATTGAAGTTTTAACAAGATCCAAACCATTTACAATACTGTGAGAAGCATTTTTCAAAACAACATCAAAATCTAATATTATTAAACTTGCTACAAGTTATATGTAAAGGCTATATTATAACAGAGATGTATTAGTATTTTATTACAACTCCCACTCTGAATCTGATCTTGATGATACTGAAAGCAATGAAAATAAAAAAACAAGTTTAGGACAACATTTAGAAGACTGCATAAAAGCAACCAAAGAATTTAATCTACTTGAAGCGATTGGAAAATTGACAACTAATCTTGAAAATTTTAAAAATGCGTTGATAACAATAAAACCGGCATCAACAAAATGAAAGAAACTTTTCAGTATCGGGGCATATTGTATCGAAGAGAAGTTTACGATTGAATGATACTTCGATTGATTGTTTATTTGCTTTAAATAAAGTGACCAGACGTCTCTGATTACGCAGGACTTTCCCGGATTTAAATTGTATGTACTGCATTGAAAATTGTCACGGAAAGTGTCCCGTATTGCACATCTTACCTTATTGTTGCTATCTATTTGTAAAGTAACTTTTCCAATTAAATAACACTGCTTTGGTTTAACTGGTAACAATTATTTAAATTCGAAAATTCAAATGTTTCAATTCAAGTATGTCATGAGCTTTTAGGGAATTCACATTGATTAAGTATTTAAAAAAATCTATTTCTATAATTGATATTTCAGTTTAAAAAGTTTAAGTGTACAAAACAAAAGTGCAAAGTTTAAATTGTTTTTATAATTGTGTCCGCAAAAAGGTTTGTATTTATATTTTCATTAATTTTTAATATAAAATGTTACTTCTAATATAAATTTTAAATAAAAAAATTAATCTCAAATTCTAGTGAATAATGTCGAAGAAACGCCAATGTACATTTACTGACGAGTTGAAAAAGGAATTTTCTTTTATATAATGCATAATCAAACATTCCGATCAATGGACTGTACATCTAAGCCGATTCGTACATTATTCGAGACAAAGTTTACTTGCGATCGCAAAAAAACCGAAGCGATTATAAAAATGTATTTTTACCATATAGCAACTTTTTCAGCAACTTATGAAAACTTTGGAAAATATTGATTTCATTACAATATTTACAAATGCGTCAAATCATAAAGAAACTAAATTATTTCCATCATTAATTCGTATTTTTGATTACAAACTTGGTGTACAAATTAAACTTTTAGATTTGTATCTCTTCCAGGTGAAAATTCGGAAATAATAGTTAACTCGGCGACGCTCTGATATGGGTCACCCGATTTTCAAAAAAATATTTAATTAAAATTAAATTAAAATGAAACTATTATGAAACCAAATTACAACTATATTTATATACATACAAACAAAATTAAATTGCCGTTTATTTAGGAGGATAGTATCTACTAATTAATCCCCAATAGATTGAAAGGATATCAGTATTTTCGTAATCCTGACGAGATAACCATAATCGAAAATCCAAATAATTGATTTTTTGTTCGAGAGACATCCCTCTCCGTTTCCGCATGTTAATTATACATATTGATTTAATTATACATTTTAATTTAATTTTAATTAAATATTTTTTTGAAAATCGGGTGACCCATATCAGAGCGTCGCCGTTAACTCAATTATAAAAATATTGAAGAAATTTAGTATAGAAAATAAAATTGTAGCTGTTTGCGCAGATAATGCAAATGGATACGCTGTATCTACCTCTAAATCTCCGTAGACAGCTAAGAAATTTAGAAGAAAATGATTAGTCCAAAACAAATTCCTTCAAATCCAATTCGAATAATTTTTATTAAAAATGTATTCAATATGTAAAAGTTCACGTATCACAATTTGAACATTATTATTGCTTTAAATGGATAAATCTAAAAACCATTTTTAATTGGCAAAATGTACAAGAAAGTTTTGAATTTATTTCAAATTTTAATCATAAATTGGAAATGTTTGTTGCTGATAAAGAAGAAAGAGAATATTTTGATAAGATATAATATGTAAAAAATTATGTTGATAATAAACTGATAATAAACTCATTGTTAAGACTTACAATCAAGAATGTGAACGTAACCTTCATGTATCATGATATTTTTTACCATAATAAAAAAATATAATCATGTATACAGTCGGCTACACAACATTTTATCAAGCAAAGGCAAAGAGCAAAACATTTGAATTATATATTGATAAATTTAGAAAGAAAACACAAAATACTGATCAATAGCTTCATTTATTTATATGCTAATACATCTCATTAAAAATAAATATTTTAAACATACTTTTTAATGTTTTTATTACAATGCTCTACTTTCGTGCTTTTCAACTTTCGAATCCATTTCAGGAATCAATTAGGTACGAAAGTTGAGGGCCGCCTGCGATTTATAAATTATTTAAAATACAGTCATCCTATTGATAATTGTAACATTTTCGGAAAATTTATTTAGTTACAATAATTGACAAGTTGAAATAATCAAATATTTTTAATATGATAAATTCGCGTTCAATAAAACAAATGCAGACTTGAAATGCTCTTAATAAACAATTTCGCATTACACCCGTTTGTAATGAATAAATGCATCTATAATATAGGTTGGTGTGGTCTTCACTTCCGTTGTTTCTTTGGTGTCTCAAGATTGGCAAGGACTAACTTATAGTCGAAACTTTTTTTCATTAAATACATTATTTGCAGCAAAAGGCTTAAATTACCATTTTATTGTTAATAATAATAATAATAATAATAATAATAATAATAATAATAATAATAATAATAATAATAATAATAATAATAATAATAATAATAATAATAATAACATTAATAAATACAATTGAAAAAAATTAGTGATGAAATTGGAAAAAAAAGTTCTTATAATAATAATATCAATGCTTATATTATTTCGTTATTATGAAATTACATAGTTTATAAGTTTCGCTTTGGTCCATGTGGCCAGATTTACTGGTCATGTTAAGTAAAATACACTGCACATTTGAATTGTAATTGTAATGATTTAAGTACTTCTGTTGAATGAGATGAATTGTATGGTCCCTAAATTATATATTTATAATATCTAGATCATCATTTTTAAATAGCGTGTCTCAACATGAACGTTTCAAAAAATACGTTATAAAATGATAAATGGGTTATCTTCACGAACTGTTCATGGCGAAAGATATAGTTCGACGTTTGAAGAGTGGACATCGGTTAAAAATCACCGATATAGTAATATAAATTCATGCGATAAACATATTTTGGAACCTTGGCTTAACGCGAGTGTATGGATCGATACCAGCAGAGAAGTGCGTTGAACTACTTGGTGAGAAATTGCGTGAATTTAATTTTTTAATTGATAATATTATTTCAATAACAACGAACGGTGATGAATTTGATTAAATGTTTAAATAATTCAGAAATAGTTCCTTCGAATGCAACATCATCTTTTGCGAATAAATTAGCAAAACGTCTTTTTGTAAAAATAAATATCGAAACAGAAAGTGTACAACCAGTTCGAGTTCAAATGCACAAACAGAAAATCAACTGACACAAGAGTTAAATTTGAAGGAAGAATTGAATTTGTATTTGAAGCATATTCATCATTGCCAAAATTCAACATTTTGATGAATTTAAATGGTTGAAAGATGAATTTTTATTATTTAGACATACTGGAAAAAGAACTGAAAATTAACAAAAAATGTACGATTCATTGATGACAATTAAACCAACAACAACTGATGTCGAACGAGTTTTTTGACTTTGTTCTTTATTTTGTATAAAAATTCGATGTCACTTATCGGATTTCTCTGTAAATGCATTAATGTTTTTAAATTCACTTGAAAAAGGCAGTGCAGAAAATTCGTGAGTATCAACAAACATCGATATATTACTGATTTATAGTCTTCAAGCTCTCTTTTTAATATATGTATATATATACATAGATTATAAAGTAACAATGTAAAAACTAGCAGTATAGTCGCGAAAGAATGTGCGTTCAAATATTTTATTCAATTAGGTTTCATTTTATGAATTAATAAAAAATATAATTACATGATTAAAAAATTGTCTCTTCAAATAACCCCAGCCATCCAAAGTTAATATTTTCTTAGTCTTTACCTTCATTTATTCATCCAACTTCTTCAAAATTCCAATATATAATTATTTTAATCAGCCCCGTGAATTTAAAAATGTCAACAGATTTTTTTAAATAAATTCTAAATAAAATAATTATATTTTTAATATTTATCAATAATATTATTTTTAACATTTCATTCATTTTCATTACGGCTGTAGATCAATTTTTCCACATGAAAAATAAATTTCTGGCACTGCTTTTTTTAAGTGTTATTTTAATACAAAAATATTTTAATTATCTGTGTCAATAGATTAATTAAAGTAATATATCAGGGGTGTCCAACACGCGACTTGCTGACCGCAAGCGGCCCAAAATACTTTCCTCTTTGGCCCAAAAGTAAAATTTTTCACATAAAAATCTGAAAATTTTACAAGATATGTTCCATATATTGAATATGGATGAGCATTTTACGTTTGTTTTAATAACATTTTCTTTACTCCAATACCCGGAAAAAAATAAAAATACTATTATAGTATATTAATACACAAACAGGCTTCAACTAGATTATATGGCCTGATTTTTTTGGTAAAATTTTATATGCCCCAAGGGTCAAACGGGTTAGAAAACCCTGTCCTATATGAATGTTAGGAATTTATGATTAATTTAATTAACTTTTTATATTTTTAATAATGTTTTAATTTATAACCGTTACTAACATAAGATTATTATAAAATTGTAATTTGATTTATTGCTTCATATAATTAAATCATTTTCACATTCTGATATAATTTGTGATTTTTTCGTGAGTAACTTACGGTGAGTTTCAGAAATTGATGTCAATTGTTCCTAACTTGCAATGAAAGATTGATTTTATTTAAAAAAAAGCATTATTTTATAAATTTTTTAGACTATTAAGTAGTATTTTGTTGACAGATAGTCTCTTAAAGAAATGGAAATTGGATAAAGGTCAATGGTGAATACAATAAAGGGTTTTATTGATTATTTTGACAGACATAAATATTCACAGTTGCTTTAAGCCAGGGACGGCTCTACCATATAGGCGAATTAGGCGGCCGCCTAGGGCGCAAAAATATTTTTCTAAATTATTTCTCGAATATATAAAAAAAATTATTTATTATGATATCTTAAATTTTTCTCTTTCACAATTGTCACTCCTATATTATTTTGTACTATTATTTATGTATTTTGAAACAGCATATATTAATATATTTTGAAATAGACAAATTTTTTAATTCACTCAATAAAAAATTTATTATGAAATACCTACTCGTTGAATTAAGAAATTTAAATAATTAAAACATAATGTTTCAGTTGGCATTCTTTAAGGTAGGCGCTTCATAAAAATTCGCCTAGGGGATAGGCTTGGACAAAATTTCTTGAGCCGCCCCTGCTTTAAGCCCATGTGAAAATTGTATTTGAATATTGATTTGAATAAAAAAAGAAAAAATAATCAGAAAAAGTATTATTTATTATGATGTTAGTATATGGTATGATTAGGTTAGGAATATTTTAGTTAAAAACATTGTCATTATTATTATTTTAGTTTTAATATTGTGAAATTTCATTATAAATTTTCATTACCATATTGAATGTCAAAAAGAAAAATTTAGTTTACCTGCAAAATGTTCAACTTTCTTTTTGTCTACAATTGCCAATTTTTGGACTGTTTTTGGGAATAAATTGTCAAAAACAATTTTAATAACTATTTAAGAACTAATAAACAAACCAAAACCGGAAGAAACTTTTAGTTGGAATTATTTGGAAAACCGGAACTTAGTTTGAGATTATACGAGAATTAATAATAAAATTAATAATTCGAAATTGATTGTGAATCAATTGTAATCTTAAGTGAAATCAGTGAATTTAAGCGTTTTACGAAGTTGTTTATTAGTAATGCAATAACAAGTAAATCTTTATATTCAGTGAAGATTAGTTAGTGTGATTCAAGAACAATAGGATTCATACTGAAATATATTTTTATATGAAACTCAACATTTATATTTACATTTATTGTAGTTTTTGTAGTTTTTTAATAATAATAATAATAATAATAATAATAATAATAATAATAATAATAATAATAATAATAATAATAATAATAATAATAATAATAATAATAATAATAATAATAATAATAATAATAATAATAATAATAATAATAATAATAATAATAATAATAATAATAATAATAATAATAATAATAATCGTTACAGTTACTATGACTTTTTGGCGAAATTTTAAATTTGAAAAGTTTAATTTTTTAATTAATTAATTAGTTACAAAACACATGGTATTGGGATTGCAATATTTGCCAAGAATAATTTTAATTTTGATAATATTTTAAAGTTCCGAGATGATTTATTTCAAATATTTCAAAGTGAACTATGATATAATATTGGAATTAATATTAAAATTATTATGGGACTTTTGTTATTTAAACGCTTAAATGAATCGTTAATTACTAATTTTCCCATTGAAGCACATATATTGGTATGTACAAGGTACTAATTAGATTATCAAAGTAAATTTTATAAATTCTTTCAACAATTTCCCTTGATGGTCCAATGGAGATTGATAGATAATTATTAAAGACCAAAACGCATAAACAAATGTCATACACATTGAAAAATGGCAATTTTATACAGTATATCATTTATTAACTGAATAAACAAACTGTGTTTTTTAATTCAGAAATTTTAACCATTATTTTTAATGTTTTATAAAATTATCATTTTGCATTTGGATATAGAAGTTGTCGAAAAAATTACTATTTGATATTTTCAAGGGAAACTAAAATATCAAATAAAAACTAATATTTAATTTTCAATTTTTCATGAAATAGTTGTATTTTTTATAATGACAGGGTTAATTTAAAAATATTCTAGTTTTAAAATTTTAAACTATTCAAACAAAATCGACATTTCTTATTTCACGAATTGGCATTAGATAGTGACAACTAAATCAAACCGAATTGAAATTTAATTTTTTTTTATTATTATTAATATTCTCCACATTTTATTAATTAATTTTTTTTAAATATTTTATTTAATTAAGTAATTTTATTTATTTAATTTTTTAATTTTTTATATCTTAGTGATAAATAATATTACTATTTCGACATAAGGTCGGCTTAAGAAGTCAAAGGGTATATAAATGGTCAATATTGAGGGTTTTAAGATAAGTTAAGGGTCGAAATGATGGATACAATGATAACATTAGAGAAAAGGTCAATATAGAGCCCTTTAAGTTTCCAAAAATCTGTTAATGGTTAAAAGGTTAGTTTCAGAGTCAACATTTTAGGTTATTGAAAAATAATAATAATACTAATAATAAAAAAAATTATAATCATAATTATAATCATAATAACAATAATAAATCCATTATTTTAAACTAAATAATCGAACACTAAATGAAATTATAATGTAATATAATATACTAATGAATGCGAAAAAAATAATAAAATATATCCTCGAATGACCAGGCCCACCAAGAGGGGGTCAGTGGGTGCAAATGCACAGGGGTCCGTGTTCAATTAGATATGTATTTAAATATAATATTGTTGACACTTAGGTTGACTTAACTACAATGAGTTCAAAGCTCAAGCATCAGCTTTCCATCAGAATAAATTGAACGAAAATCAACAAGTAGTTAGATAAACATCAGTATCAATATTCAAAAATAAACTAAATAAAGTTTTGAGTTTTTAATGCTGGAACTGTTATATTTACTAACCGCGATTACTGAAACTGAAACCACGCATATCATTTGTGTACTATAGAACACACCCACGAGCCACAGGCCACTACGTCAAATAAAATTTCATCTGCTATTTTATGCGTTATTTCATTCAGAATGACAACAAATTAATAAATTATTAAATTAAATTGCAACAAAAAAATAATTTATTTAATCAAATTGCATCAAATTATTAAATGATTTCACCAAATTGCAAAAAATATATGAAATATTTAAGTAAATGCCAACAAAATTTAAAAACATTTCAGTGAATAGAATCATAAAAATCAGTAAATTATAATAGTTTAAATTACATCAAAGATGTTTAAGTAAAATTGACTAAAACCATATATGGCACATAAAATATAAATCTCATGAATAATATTTTCACGAATTTTTAAAGATGATTTATATATCACAGAACTCGAACACTTAAAAAGTTATTTATTCGAAAATTATAGTCACATTTTAACTGTTTTCGAGCTTCAAATTTGACTCAAATTTGACAAAACATTGGGATTGTCTAAACAAACAAGTACACAAAATGAGCAAATTTGTGAAGGAATAAAACAAACCGAAAATCTTTAAACATCATCAGCAAATATTCATTTACAGTAATTGTTGTGGTTGGGATTGAATTGATTAGTCATTTATTTTACGAAAATGTAATTTGAAATGAGTTTCTGAACCTTTTGGAAATTCAATTAATTGACCAGAATCATCTTTTAAATTTATTTCTTTACTATATATACAGGATGTTGAAACAGCCTAATATATGGGATTTTCTACATTGATTTGTAGAACTTCATCATGATCATGGTTTTCAATCCATATTGATCTCATTAAAAGAACACTGGAAACGCCAACAATGACTGGTTCGACGACTTTAGCCATTTTCTACATTTATCATGTAGAATCTAATATTAGATCATTTTTTGGAGATAAAATCCTGATGTGGAAAAGATACATTGATGACAATTTCAGTCTCCGCGGACCTCTCAATATGCACATGCAAACTTCACTAACACTAATATACAATTCACTCTTGAACTACCTAAACCAGGAGGCAAGATTGCTTTCTTAGATAACATGATAAGTCTTTCTTAAGGTTCAGACACACTCACATTCAACACAGATTTATTCACTAAAAGTCTACACAGTGAACGCATTCTTACTTTGGAATGTCACGTTCCACTCCAACGAAAAATTGCTCTATTTGTAGGAGAGAGAAAAAGAGCAATATGGAACTGTTCGGACAAAACGAAAACACAAGAAACCCTAGAAAACTTTAAAACACAGTTTTTACAAAATGGATACTCATAGGAGTTCGTAGGAAAATACTTTTGAGTGAATATAATTCTAATAGACATAATACACTAAAGGAAGATGCCAATAAGCCAGTAATATACCTACGCTTCCCTTTTTTAAACAATAGGACATATAATACAATCAGAGATTACATTTACAATATGAAGTTGCTAGTTCATATTCGCCCAATTTTTACAACCGCTGCACCTTTGAAGTCACAGCTTCGTAAGTCTCAAAAATCTCTAACATCAGACCTATTTCATCGAGATTGTATATGCCAATCCTCCACCAAATGTTTCTGCTTCTCAAAAAACATTGTTTACCAAATTACTTGCACAAGATGTGACACATCGTACATAGCGAAACATATAGAAAGTTTCAAACAAGACTCAACGAACACGTCAGGAGCAAAATCAGCAATTATCACGAACAAATCAGCATCACTCTTACACGTAACAAAATGCAAAATGTTACAAGATCCGTTCAAAAATTCATTGCAAAGATTAGCCACAGACTCTTTATATCAAAAAAACTTTAACCGTCCATCAACATTCAGACATTTATTTGAATTTAAGTTTAAATTCAGCTATGGATTTTGATTTAAATTTAAAATTTAAAATTAAAAAAATATATAAAAAATAAAAAACGTTTTTTTTATAAAATAAAATATTAAAAAATTAAAAATTAAAAATTTAATTATAAAATTATAAAAAAATAGCAAATATTATTTGGGTAATTAAAATAAAATATAAATAAAATATAATTAAACCAATAAATTTATTATAGAATGCGAAATAAATTTGTTTTTAATGGTCAAATTCACTTGAAAAGGCAGTGCCGAAAATTCGTGAGTATCAAAAAACATCGATATATTACTGATTTATTGTCTTCAAGCTCTTTTTTTAATAACTAAATTAAGTAAATGTAAGTAAATTAAGGCAATATTTTAAAAATAAGTAAAATAATAAATTAAAGTAAATTAGTGTGATAATTAAAAATTAATTGCCAGATATTTCGAAAAGGCAAAGTGAAGTAAAAAAGTACAGAAATATTAAGTGCAAATGTTTTTATGAATTAAATTTTAATAGTTATTTTTAAAGTTTTAATAATAATAATAATAATAATAATAATAATAATAATAATAATAATAATAATAATAATAATAATAATAATAATAATAATAATAATAATAATAATAATAATAATAATAATAATAATAATAATAATAATAATAATATGTATTAATTCAACAAACAGACACGAAGTACTTACAACTAGGTATTAACAACTCATAAAAATAATAACAATTAAAGACAAAATAAAGATACAAAATTTTCATCGTTTTTCAACCGTTTTCATCTAATACCTTTTTAACTGTATCTTCAATTTCTCCATTTTTTTCTTAGTCATCTGCGTTAACATTATCTTCATTTTTTCCATCAATTCCTGCATTAATTTCTTTGTCATCATTTTCTCTGTTTTCATTAATATTATTTAACCTTATATGTCCATATACACAATTTTTATTTTTACCCACCTAAACCCTTTTATCATTCTTATTAGTTAACGCTATTTTAGTATTTTTGAAACTACAGTAGTGTGCGATATTTAGGGGACAAAAATAGACGGTAAATGTTAAATGTTAGATGTTACATTTATCTTGTAAGAAAGGAATTTCACCATTAAAATTTTGTATGATGTCAAAAATAATAAAATTAATTTATATATCATTTCTTTTTTATTTTTTAAAAGCAATATTTTTGAGCAATTCTGCGATTTATAATAAAAATTTAAGGCATTATTTTACTTAAAATTTAACAGATTATATATTTTCCTATAAAAAAATCAATTTTTAATAAAAATTTATGGCAATCTTCATTATGGACTTAAATACGAAAAAAAGAAAAACTTACACCAAAAGAATAAAAAGAGAAATTGCCAAAGCTTTAAAAAAGGATAAAAAGGCTTTGTGTGATATCGAAAAAGAATTTAAGTATCACAAAAAGTTATTAGAACAGCAATCAAATCTTCGGAGGAGCTTTTAAACTTGGAAAGTGATGATCCAACATTGAATACTTTTAATTAATGTAAAGCCCCAGAAATCAAGCTATTGAACATTGATCAATACATGCTTGATGGTATCAGGCAGATTCGAAATGCAGGTGGCAATGTTTTAATGGAGAACTTGATATCATTAGGAAAAAAATATAAATCAATCACACCATCTTGCCGTGTGAACATCACACCATACTTTATAAGAGGTTTTAAAAAGCGATACAATGTGGCATTTAAATCCTTTTGTGGAGAGGCAAAATCTGCAATGAGAGACAAGATTCTTGACTTTTTTGATGAGTTTGAAGCTATAAAAAAATATTATGATGAAAATGATATTTACAATTTAGATGAGACTGGTCTATATATCAAGAATTTTGGTAGAAGAAGTTACATTCCGAGGGATGAAGATGACAGAAAAAGTATAAAAACCGATAAAACAAGAATTACGCTTTTATTAGGTTTTAATAAATACGGCGATGAAATTACATCATTAATCATAGGAAAAAGCAAAACCCCCAAGGCTTTTAAAAACCAGAAACCAGATAATTACAACCTAAAATATTCTAACAACACATCTTCATGGCTTACCAAAGATATTTTTTGAAATATATAAACGATTTAAATGACGAAATGATCATACAGAATAAAAAAATCCTAATGTTATGCGATAATTTTAAAGGCCACGAGGTTGGTGTATTTTCGAACGCGAAACTGTTATTTTTACCACCTAATACAAAATCGATCTTACAGCCTCTAGATCTAGGTATAATTAACGATATCAAGTCTAAGTATTCTTGCAAATATGATAATTGATAATAGTGCGGATATAAAATCTTGTTTTAGTTCCTTGACATTGCTAGAAGAGAGAGTCTATCAATAAGGTTCTTCCTGGGACGTATTTGAATTGTTGGGAAAAGTTTGAAAAAATGAAAAGGAAGCTTCAGAATACATATTTAGAAAAAGAAGAAAATGAAGTCTTGTTTGATACTTTAATTGCTCCAGACTGTGTGGTGAAAAATGATCCTATTTATGATGAATCCTTATTTGTCTCGATGAAATCCTTTGCGATATATCGGAAGGATTTAGGATTGAAACTGTAAATTATCATTTAAAAAAACTGGATAATTTGTTGCATATTGAAGAAATTGATGTTAGAAAGTCGTACATTGATATTTAAAAATAAGTACTATAAAAGTAGATCCAGAAGATCCACAGTGACTTACATTATCGATTAAAGGCTATTTGTAATTTTTTATAGCTATATCTTTGTAATATGTTTAAAGAATTTTATCATAAAAAACTAAATTTATTTTTTCCTTATAATTAATTAATTTAGTATAGGAATTCGGTTTAAAGCATCTTTTAACTGGATTTAATTATATTTTTTCGATCACAACCGTATATTAGAAACCGCGCAGTGCTGTATGCACTTTACAAGGAAACAACAGATTTTTACAGCGGATATCAAGCAAAATGTTGATGATTCATTTTTATAATCAATTAATAATATTCTGTGAATTGTCTTACCGCAATTCATGCTAATGAATTACATCTTTTAAAGTAAAAAAACCATGTACATAAATAATAATTATTTTAAATAATGATTTTATGTAATTTTAAAACGAAATAATTTTTTTTCGAAATTTATGGCAAATAAGATTTTTATGACATGTTTGTGTCCTAAATTTCACACACTACTGTATATAATTGATGGTTCTTTGTACCAACACAGAAAAATGACGTTTTTATTAAAACAATCTTTATAAGATTTATGGATTTAGTTTAGAATCTTTTGAAGAAACCCCTTTAGCTTTAGGACATTTTGATTTGCCTAACAATCTGTAACACTTAGGTCTTAAGAATACCCCCTCATCATATCCTTCAGCCTTACTCTCATCTTTAAATCTTCCAATGACAAAATCAAGGTTTTTAGAATAGATAGGGTGATCAGTAAGATAATTCAAAATGTTCAAAGGTTTATCTTTAACAATTTCTGACAAAAGCCTTTTAATTTACAATTTTTTATTTTTATAAAGAAAGAGTCTGTATCTCTAGCAACGATACTAATATCACAATTAAAATATTGTCGATATTTTTGCAAGTCAAAATATTGAAGTTCATGCATGTGAAGTTCAGATAGATCAAGTACAGATGTTCCAATGTAACTTGGTCTATCTAAATATATAGAATGAGGATTTAACAAGTCCGCTATCAAGTTGTCATCAATTTTAATAGATTCTTTAAATGTCAGTTTAGAAGTATATGTTACAAGTATTACATAACCGTAGATTCATTCTTTTCTTTAAGTTCTTTCGGATTCCATATCTCGATGGCCCACAATCAATAATTGTCAAAAATTTATCTTCAGCAAATTTAGCTACATCAATTGCTAAACCGCACTAATTTTCACTACAGCTTAGTTCACCTTTTCCCCACGTTACTGGCGCTGGGTCAATTGATAGGCATTGATTACAACTTACAATTATTTCCGAGATTTCATTATCCATATTTAGTAGCCCTGCTTCCAATGCTAAGAATCGCATACGATTTTCCCTACATGACAGTTCTTGTGAATCTCTAATAACACAGTTTTTGCTCCTGTCGAAGCTCGTCCCGTTAAAAGGACCAACCTGTCTCTTCGGAACAGGTTTTCATTTGAAATAAAATTTATATTAATGAATACTTATCAAAACAAGCACTTTAACAATTAAATGTGTAATATATATATATATATATATATATATATATATATATATATATATATATATATATATATATATATATATATATATATTGTGAATAATTTGATTTAGTTAATTAAAATGTGTTTTATCATTTAATAATTAATTTGTCCGATTAGTTTAGATAATTAGTTTCAAGTAAGAATTATTATTTTCGTGTTTATTTTGTCTTTTTTTAAAAACTAATACCCAGTTTATCTAAAATTAACTCAGCGTTTTATTTTATAATATATCGAATAATTACTATTTAAAATTTGGTTCTAATTGAAATATTCTTGTTATAATTTACGTTCGTAGTAGAATATATGTATATTTTAAAAATACTAATAATAATAATAATGCTAAATAAAAAATTAAATAAAAAAAATTAAATATAAAAGTAAAAAAAAGTAATTATAATAATAAAATATTAATAAATAAAGATAATAATATTAATTATAATTAAAATTTATTAAGATTTAAACCGAAGAAAAAAAATATAATTAAATAGCATAAGTAATTCAAATATTTAATTAATAAAATTATAATAAAATGACTAAATAGAAGTAATTAAATTAAAATAAAATAATAATAAACATATAATAAAATAATTAATTAATAAATTATAACAATCGCTAAATAATGGCATCGATTTAAATCTTACGAAAAGCACCAAATCCAATATATATATTTTACTACAATATATTTCGACAGAATCATTGTCATCTTAGGGTAGAATTGAAATCAAACTAAATCAATATAAATTGCTCTTTTTTTAAACAAACTAATTAACTAATTCATTAATTTTTTAAAATTAATTTCGCTAAAAATTTTACAAAATTCTGTTTTTTATATATTCAAACTTTAAAAATTATAAAAGTTTTCAAATTTTTAAAACTTTTAGAACTCACAAAAGTTGAAATCAAACAAGATTCTAATAAATTTTCCACAAAATTGTGTTTACTAATATTAATCAATTGCTTCAGTCGATAGTGATCAGGAACTTGAAAACGGAGATGACGGACAGTCATTTCAATGTATGTGGCATTGCACCCATGACATAAATATTCATAACCAAGATCCGAAAACCATCTAAGTAACAACTGAAATCCACTAATAAACACGAAATTTAAAAAAACAGGAATTAGATACCACCTTCCAACGTTGAAATCTAAGCCTAAACAAAGACTGTGCTTGCTGATATAAATCAATTCCCTCAGTCGACAGTTATCCAGAACTTGAAATGTAATAAATTAAAAATTAACAAAAGTATTAATTAAAATCAAATAATAATAAAAATATAATAAAATGTAATAAATTAAACAGAAGTACTTATTTAAAAACACTCAAAACACAAGTATTTACTGCATTCTGCACATTAATTTTCGGATTCAATGATTTTATCAACAACGCCTCACAAATCACGCGTTCCCAATAATTATCGAAATTTTTTAATAAAATTTACAATTGAATCCGAAAATTAATGTGCAGAATGCAGTAAATACTTGTGTTTTGAGTGTTTTTAAATAAGTTTTTAAATAGGTTTTTTATATTGTATGTATTGATTGTTGTATTAAATTAAATAATTAATAAAAAAAAAATTTTTTAATTATTAAATTAAATTTTAAATGTTAAAATTTAAAAAAAATAATATATTATTTTTTTTATAAAATAAAAAAAATTTTTTATATATAATTTATAAATTTGTTTAAAATCCTTAATTTAATGAGTTATTATATCCAACCTGATGATGACAGGAAAACTGTCGAAATTAATCGTGAAAAGAATGTTTGATTGGCGTTATCTTATAATTAAATCATTGCGATGTACGTTTAACTATTTATTCAATAATAATAATAATAATAATAATAATAACAAAAAAATGCTGGTAATAACATTAACAAACAATGAAAATAGACAATTTATAATATTATCAACAAACAAGATAAATTTATTCGTATGGGGTTTATTTTATTATAATGTCACAGAGAACCAATAAATCAATATACTTGCATAAACAGATCACATCAAATTGTTAATAATAAATTATTATCATAAGTCAATATAATAATTTTTTATTTTCATCACATAGATACCATTATTATTGATTATTGTCCACATGTATATTTATTCTGTACCTATTTGTTCCTATTATGTAGTATTTGAGCTTCAAAGTCTTTAACGTTCTTCCATCTTCTGACATTTTAATGATTGCGTATATTAAAAAATTACCTGATCACCATTCAGTTTGTTAATTGTTCTTTACCTAAACCTGTGAAAACTCTTTCAAACGTTCCTTTAACTTCATCTGTCCTTGGGGGGAGGGGGTAAATAATAGATTCTAAATGTATCTTTCATTGTAATTTTGTGACTTCTTTAGATTTTACTTTCGAATTGCATCATATTTGGTATGATGTAGCTGAAGATGAATACGCTAAGGCTCAACTAATTTGGATTCAGCAAAATATCAATAATTTGTTAAACTATATGTTAACATACATATAATTAGGCGTATTCCTTCTTTTCAGTTTATTTTCAACAGTTCAGTACAGAGGCTATTTTATATACTCTTGAGTCTCTTAATTTCTATAGAATTCCCGACATGTCATATGAGGGAGGAATAAGTGATGGATTAACCTTTGTTAACAAACATTAAATGGGTGGTTCCGATGATACAGAATTATTATACGTTGATATAAATAATCTAAATGGTTGGGTTCTTAGCCAAAGTCTTCCGTTTGGTGATTTCATTTTGGTACATCATAATTTGACTGATGTATTAAATGAAGGTATGAATGAGAATATTAAAATCTTTCCATATGGGTATATTATGGAAGTTGATATTGATATCCCGGATTATTTGCATGATATTTTGAATGATTTTCCGCTTGCTCCTAAAAGGATGCACTCATCTAATTCTAAAGTTGAAAAGCCTATGCTTAGGCATTGGTCCAAGTAGAACCATGTTCTTCGTTGGATGCTTCTAAAGCTTTGCTTATCTATTGGAGCAAAAGTTCTAAATAATCATAGAGCAATTAAATTTAAACAGATTAATTTAAACATACTAATTTGCGTGCTAATTCTACAACTGAGCTTTATAAAGATTTATTTAAACTATACAACTATACTTTAAAAGGTAAATTCGTTGAGGATTTAAAAAAGCGGATGGATTTGAATCTATGAAATTAGGTGAAAAGATAATTATATACGTTATAAAAACCGCCTTTCAGAAAAACCCTCAGAATTGATGGTGACCTGATTGCAGCTCACCTGAATAAAAATTCTATGTGTTTAGATAAACCCAGCTACATCTAAACTACAATTTATCAACTCCAATTCTTAGAATACTCCAATAGACAACAGTTTAACTGTAATATTAATATAGTGGCAGATGACATCAACAGTTTTTTCTTGGAGATAAAGAATTGTAAACTAGAAGTATTTATTACCAGCGATGATTTTGGATGAGTTACTAGACACCTCAAATTACGATAAAGAAAACTAAATAAAATTAAGATTATTGAAACAAATTAATTGTTGTTTTTATTTTAGTTGTTTTACTGTATTATTAATGAAATAATATGATTGGTTAAATAACTTTATCTTAACAAATTATTTAATAATTTTAATATTCAAATGTATCACTCTTGCCCACCCGAGCCTGGTGACGAAAATTTATCTTTCAATTCTAGATTTGAATTTACAAACTACCGCGCCAGCCCCATCTGGGAGGATGTTGGTGGCGGGTGGTTTGTGGAAGTGGTGGTAGTGGTTGAAATCCATATTTATATGGTCAAAAAATAAATTTGACTCGACATAGTGTATTTCAAAAGTTATAGATGTATGTACTAATATGTAATTCGAAATATTCAATGTTATAAAAATAAAGTGCTTAGAAATTGTTTCTAAGTATTTTGGAGTCTGAAATTTTTCAGTTGGGAGAATTCATAAATTTTTGGAAATTTTGGTAAATTTTTAAATTGGAGAAATAATATTTTTCTGTAAATATTCTTGGAAATTTAAAAAAAGATGAGTCTTGATTATTTCCTACAAAAAGTATCCATACATTTTACATTCAAAAATTTATTTCTATAATAAAATGACTTGACCTACATAATTTTTAAACATTTTTTAAGGATCTTTAGTTGACCTACATTTTTATTTGTCATGTTCTTATTCACTGTCTTTTCGTGTGTTAAAGAATACGAATTTAATTCTATAATATAAGCTTATCTATGTTTTATAATAAATTTTTTCAATTTTCAACACTGATTTCTTTTCAATTGATATTGTATTTAATAAAAAACTTGACTATAAATCAGTAAATATATCGATGTTTTTTGATATTCACGAATTTTCGGCACTGTCTTTTTCTTTTACAATATATGAAAGTTGTTATATTATGGCATTTATTGATGATGCTATTACCATTTTAATTCTATAATTTAAGTTTGTCTATGTTTCATAATATATGAATAATGTTCTATTATACCGTGACTTACATTTAATTTAGAAACTTTGGAGTTCATTTCCATAGTAACATTTCTTGATATTTTCGTATACTTTCGTGACCTAAATAAAAATCTGAGTCGACCTATAAATTTTCTAGGGCGGTACTGTGCCAGATGAATTGATCGTTTTTCTATTTTGCAAGGGTGTTCTGCTATGGGTCGGTAAAAGATTTTAATTTAATTTTAATGAGAATGATTCCAACAAGTAAAAGACATAAAACCATAAAATAACGCATTAACGTCAAAAATAAACTTTAATTAGTTACGCATTACGTTACATAAAATAATTTCCACAAAAGCATAAATTACTACTCATTGAATTTTTGTTGATACAATAATTTGGTATAAATTCACAAATTCAAGATTATGATCAAATTTTTAATTAAGTTCTGACCAACATGCGTTTGTAAATATAATCTAATTTTGGTGTGTTAGTTGATGTGTATGTTTTAGTGCATTTAAACAAATTCTAATTCTTTTAAATTAATTTCTTTTTTGATTTAAGTTTTATCAATTTTAATAACAATTTTTGATTATTTAATATTTATTTTATTTCTAAAATTTTATATTATATTTCATTTTTATTGATTGTGACTCCTTGATGAATTTAGTGTTTCTTTTTTTATTATTTATTATTTTCGTTATTTTACTATAGTTTTTATTTCTTTCATTTTTCTAATTTTATTTTTCAATTATACTAAATATTTTATTCCGAATTCTTAGTTTCATTTATCGTCGTTAATTCGAATTTGTATTAATTTTGTTATTTATTCGTGTTATATTTGTGTTTATATCGTGCGATAATTCTTGCGTTTGTTATTTCATTTAAATTTTATTTTTATTGTTCTTAATTTTGGTGTCCTGTTCTCTCGTTTTCCGTGTTTACTTTGTGTTTTCTACATGTTTTGATTTTAAATTAACTTAAGGCTATATTTGCATGTTGTCTTCATGCATCTTGATCAACAATTTACGTTTACTTTGGCTCAAAATCATTTTTTTCCAAAATTTACAATGATGTTTTTTCAATAGAATTTGTTCGAATCTAAATGGTAGTGAATGTCAATCTAACAATACTCATTCATTAATCACAACCACATAACCTCCTAATTTCGACCAGAGTGGTAAATCTGAAATAAATTATCACTGTTTGTATATAGTGCACTTTCATCAATAACACCGAAAGACTTCTTTTTTCTAAGGTTTTCTTCTGGAAACCAATTAAATATAGCAAAATAGTTTCAATTAAATCATAACATTTCATACATCATTTTTTCAACCATCAAAATCGAATTTTATTTTCTGTTGTTTTTACTCCACAATTAATCCGTGTTTCCAGTTTTTCCCCGAAATATTTTAATTTTTAAATTCGTAATTCCATTAATTAATTTTATTTAATTTGCACAATCTGGATATTATTATATTAACCCTAAACTCCCCTACACAACGAAAAAGTTTACTATTTTTAATAGTAAGTTATGACCATTATACGAAGACCTCTACATAAGACCTCTACACCATTTCAATCTCAAATAAAGAAAGTTTAAGAAGTTTATTGTGTGATTAAATTTAATTATTTTTGGTTCGAATGATGAATAGTCAATTATTATTTAATGCATTCTATTTTATACAGAATTAAATGAATATATAGATACTTTATCTATACAAAAGATTATCAATTGCTACCACTTTCAAATGGAAAACAAATCGCCAGAAGTTTTATCATTTCACATATACCGCGGTTTTCGGTTGAGAGTCGGTTTTGATTCTCTATTGCATTCTCTTGAATATTCCTCCACCTCGGCACTGCAAGTCATCGACGTGATCAGCATTTTTGAAACCATTTTTGGTAAAGCGGCTTTGCATCGAATTACATTTCCTTTATGAGATCCAATAATTTGAAATGTTCTAACTGAATTGCCACGATGGAATGATATTTTGTCACTAAACTTAATAACACAGCCAAATTGTCTTTGTAAACCCGTCATAATTCTTGCAGATTTCTTTAAAAAATTATCCCATTCTACAGAATTATTGCACATAATATATGCCGTATAGCAACATTTTGAGTTTTTTTTCGTTGTAAATCCCATTGATATTCCGTTTTTGTTTTCAGGTTTGGCCAAATTATCAATACTGCACATGTCTGAGTCTGACGAATCATCCAAAGATTCCAAATCCTTTTTATTTTCTTTTTTACTTTTTAGTTTATTCTTGACTTCCTCTGATATTATTGCTTCGTTATTGTTATCACCTAAATCTCCTTTTTGAAGAGTTTTAACATTGCAATTTAATTCAGCCTCTTCTCTAACAAACCAGTCCGACATATAAGCTTCTTGGACGTTATCTTTAACATTTTTATTTGCCTCGAAATTAATATGGAACTTATCAATTGGTACATTTGAATCTACTCCATATGGTTCACCGTTGTAATATTGTTGCAACTGCATTTTATAATTATTATTTTCCTCATTATATTGCGATGAATCTATTACATCTGGGGCATACCCAGGATAATTGGTAGATGAAAAGTAATTGTTTGGATAATAAGTCTTGATCAGCTCTTGATCTGGAACAATACTTTCTTCGTTTATTCTTTCACAATTTCTGTCATAGTAATTACATGGACGCTGAAAAGAAGAATTATTCTGCCATTCATCAAACCATCTTGATTTATAATGCTGGTCATTGTATTTAAAACAGTTGAGGTTTCCCATATTTTCTATTTCAACTTTAAATAAGAGAACAAATTCATTTGCAACCAATAGATCAATAAAAATTATTTTAGGATAAACTAAATTACTTAGTGAATACTTTTGTTTGCAAAATAACAATATTGATGCTAAATTTGATTTTTAATATTCCATTGATTTTATTCAACAATATGCTGTTATAGAATAGAATAATTAAATAAAACACAAATAAAATGCACGCACACACACATACACGATTCCTAAATTCTCAGGAACACTTGCAATGGAAATTAATCCTTTCACTTAATCGGCCAATACAAAAGTAATAAAAGCTTTTATGACTTTAAATAAGAGCCTACCCCCGTTTGCGAAATCTAAAATAGCCTATAATCTAAAAAAAAATCAATAAATATATATTATAGGAACACACAAACTTAACTGTGTGTAAAAATTTAATGCTGCGAAAGTTAACATATTTATTATAGGAATCTAAAAAGTGAGAGAAAATAATTAAGCATACAAACACACCACACATAATGAAAAATACATACAAAATTAATAGTGTTTTTTTGCGAAATTAACATTGATTAACATATAATTAACATATCAATATTTTCAAATTATTTAAAAAATTATGCACAAAAAAACTTTTGAATCAGATTCCTTGAGCTTTAGAGAAAAAGAAGAAAATACATCGTAAGATTTAATTATAAAATAATTTAGAATATAAAATTTCTTTAAATTTAAAGATATTGAAGAAGGTCCTTCGACATCTTTGAATTTGCAGGAAAAAAATCGCAAATCGTAAATTTTAATAAATTATTTTAACAAATTAATATTTTCATAGAATTACAGAAAAAGACAAAATTCGAAAGAAGATTACAAAAACTTAAAAAACTATTTTATCCATTCTTTCCTAAATGTCTTAAAAAAATAAATGTTTGGTGAATATTTTATTTATTTATAATTATAAAATTATCTAACTTACATTTTACGAAATAAATCCAAATAAAATATCATAAAATTCCTAAAAAAAACACCTGAAATTTAATTATCAATGTTATATTATAAATGCTGACTAACAGTAATATTTTAGAACTTGAATAATGATCTCATAAGTATATAAAATCAAAATTCAAGTCCTGAAAATTACTTTAATTCAAAAACTTACCTTAAAACGATTTTTGAAAAATTGAATAAATGAAATTAAGTTAACATTGTCATATAATTGGTGACTCAACTCAACTGGTGTGCACACCAACGTATATTATAGACAATGTTAACTTTCGCAAACGGGCGTATCAATTGCGCTAATGCAGAGGTTAAACTTATTTTATACAATTAAATTTTTATACTAATAAATTATTTCAATAGCACTTAAGAAATTTCATGTATAATTTTAATGTTTTCTAATTTGATAAGGATTTTTAGAAATATATTTTATAATTTCTGATGGAATTATTCGATATTTATTTAAATATGGAAACAAAAATATTGTTAATAACTGAAAATTTGGATATTTCCTAAAAGTTTCATTTTCAAACTTTTCTAATAGTTTTTACATTTTTACCAAAACGTTATAACAAAGTTATAATTTAACTAAATTTTCGACAAACTTAAAACTTTCAACGAGTTGGTTTTTGTGGAATAATTTTTTTTAATTTAAAATTTAGCTCTTATTAGATGTTGAAGCTTAAATTTAATGTTAGTTTTGACAATGAAATGCACTTTTATTATTTTATTTTATAGAAAATATATTTTCGTTCTATTTAATATATATATATATATNAGGCTATATTTGCATGTTGTCTTCATGCATCTTGATCAACAATTTACGTTTACTTTGGCTCAAAATCATTTTTTTCCAAAATTTACAATGATGTTTTTTCAATAGAATTTGTTCGAATCTAAATGGTAGTGAATGTCAATCTAACAATACTCATTCATTAATCACAACCACATAACCTCCTAATTTCGACCAGAGTGGTAAATCTGAAATAAATTATCACTGTTTGTATATAGTGCACTTTCATCAATAACACCGAAAGACTTCTTTTTTCTAAGGTTTTCTTCTGGAAACCAATTAAATATAGCAAAATAGTTTCAATTAAATCATAACATTTCATACATCATTTTTTCAACCATCAAAATCGAATTTTATTTTCTGTTGTTTTTACTCCACAATTAATCCGTGTTTCCAGTTTTTCCCCGAAATATTTTAATTTTTAAATTCGTAATTCCATTAATTAATTTTATTTAATTTGCACAATCTGGATATTATTATATTAACCCTAAACTCCCCTACACAACGAAAAAGTTTACTATTTTTAATAGTAAGTTATGACCATTATACGAAGACCTCTACATAAGACCTCTACACCATTTCAATCTCAAATAAAGAAAGTTTAAGAAGTTTATTGTGTGATTAAATTTAATTATTTTTGGTTCGAATGATGAATAGTCAATTATTATTTAATGCATTCTATTTTATACAGAATTAAATGAATATATAGATACTTTATCTATACAAAAGATTATCAATTGCTACCACTTTCAAATGGAAAACAAATCGCCAGAAGTTTTATCATTTCACATATACCGCGGTTTTCGGTTGAGAGTCGGTTTTGATTCTCTATTGCATTCTCTTGAATATTCCTCCACCTCGGCACTGCAAGTCATCGACGTGATCAGCATTTTTGAAACCATTTTTGGTAAAGCGGCTTTGCATCGAATTACATTTCCTTTATGAGATCCAATAATTTGAAATGTTCTAACTGAATTGCCACGATGGAATGATATTTTGTCACTAAACTTAATAACACAGCCAAATTGTCTTTGTAAACCCGTCATAATTCTTGCAGATTTCTTTAAAAAATTATCCCATTCTACAGAATTATTGCACATAATATATGCCGTATAGCAACATTTTGAGTTTTTTTTCGTTGTAAATCCCATTGATATTCCGTTTTTGTTTTCAGGTTTGGCCAAATTATCAATACTGCACATGTCTGAGTCTGACGAATCATCCAAAGATTCCAAATCCTTTTTATTTTCTTTTTTACTTTTTAGTTTATTCTTGACTTCCTCTGATATTATTGCTTCGTTATTGTTATCACCTAAATCTCCTTTTTGAAGAGTTTTAACATTGCAATTTAATTCAGCCTCTTCTCTAACAAACCAGTCCGACATATAAGCTTCTTGGACGTTATCTTTAACATTTTTATTTGCCTCGAAATTAATATGGAACTTATCAATTGGTACATTTGAATCTACTCCATATGGTTCACCGTTGTAATATTGTTGCAACTGCATTTTATAATTATTATTTTCCTCATTATATTGCGATGAATCTATTACATCTGGGGCATACCCAGGATAATTGGTAGATGAAAAGTAATTGTTTGGATAATAAGTCTTGATCAGCTCTTGATCTGGAACAATACTTTCTTCGTTTATTCTTTCACAATTTCTGTCATAGTAATTACATGGACGCTGAAAAGAAGAATTATTCTGCCATTCATCAAACCATCTTGATTTATAATGCTGGTCATTGTATTTAAAACAGTTGAGGTTTCCCATATTTTCTATTTCAACTTTAAATAAGAGAACAAATTCATTTGCAACCAATAGATCAATAAAAATTATTTTAGGATAAACTAAATTACTTAGTGAATACTTTTGTTTGCAAAATAACAATATTGATGCTAAATTTGATTTTTTTAATATTCCATTGATTTTATTCAACAATATGCTGTTATAGAATAGAATAATTAAATAAAACACAAATAAAATGCACGCACACACACATACACGATTCCTAAATTCTCAGGAACACTTGCAATGGAAATTAATCCTTTCACTTAATCGGCCAATACAAAAGTAATAAAAGCTTTTATGACTTTAAATAAGAGCCTACCCCCGTTTGCGAAATCTAAAATAGCCTATAATCTAAAAAAAAATCAATAAATATATATTATAGGAACACACAAACTTAACTGTGTGTAAAAATTTAATGCTGCGAAAGTTAACATATTTATTATAGGAATCTAAAAAGTGAGAGAAAATAATTAAGCATACAAACACACCACACATAATGAAAAATACATACAAAATTAATAGTGTTTTTTTGCGAAATTAACATTGATTAACATATAATTAACATATCAATATTTTCAAATTATTTAAAAAATTATGCACAAAAAAACTTTTGAATCAGATTCCTTGAGCTTTAGAGAAAAAGAAGAAAATACATCGTAAGATTTAATTATAAAATAATTTAGAATATAAAATTTCTTTAAATTTAAAGATATTGAAGAAGGTCCTTCGACATCTTTGAATTTGCAGGAAAAAAATCGCAAATCGTAAATTTTAATAAATTATTTTAACAAATTAATATTTTCATAGAATTACAGAAAAAGACAAAATTCGAAAGAAGATTACAAAAACTTAAAAAACTATTTTATCCATTCTTTCCTAAATGTCTTAAAAAAATAAATGTTTGGTGAATATTTTATTTATTTATAATTATAAAATTATCTAACTTACATTTTACGAAATAAATCCAAATAAAATATCATAAAATTCCTAAAAAAAACACCTGAAATTTAATTATCAATGTTATATTATAAATGCTGACTAACAGTAATATTTTAGAACTTGAATAATGATCTCATAAGTATATAAAATCAAAATTCAAGTCCTGAAAATTACTTTAATTCAAAAACTTACCTTAAAACGATTTTTGAAAAATTGAATAAATGAAATTAAGTTAACATTGTCATATAATTGGTGACTCAACTCAACTGGTGTGCACACCAACGTATATTATAGACAATGTTAACTTTCGCAAACGGGCGTATCAATTGCGCTAATGCAGAGGTTAAACTTATTTTATACAATTAAATTTTTATACTAATAAATTATTTCAATAGCACTTAAGAAATTTCATGTATAATTTTAATGTTTTCTAATTTGATAAGGATTTTTAGAAATATATTTTATAATTTCTGATGGAATTATTCGATATTTATTTAAATATGGAAACAAAAATATTGTTAATAACTGAAAATTTGGATATTTCCTAAAAGTTTCATTTTCAAACTTTTCTAATAGTTTTTACATTTTTACCAAAACGTTATAACAAAGTTATAATTTAACTAAATTTTCGACAAACTTAAAACTTTCAACGAGTTGGTTTTTGTGGAATAATTTTTTTTAATTTAAAATTTAGCTCTTATTAGATGTTGAAGCTTAAATTTAATGTTAGTTTTGACAATGAAATGCACTTTTATTATTTTATTTTATAGAAAATATATTTTCGTTCTATTTAATATATATATATATATGATCTATTTAATAAATTTGTTTTGAAGTCTTACTCTGTCTTACTCTGCGATAAAGATGATAGAAAATCATGTTTCGTTTTTCTTTAAAATAATTTTTAATTCTCAAAGTTAAGAATCTTTCATAGCATTTTGAAAAAAACCATGAAAAACGATAGTTTGAAACATTCTAAAGCAGTAATTGGAGAACTGAATTGAACTCAATAATTGAACTTTAGATCACTCCTAAAAAAGGAAGTATTGGAATAATAATGGATAAATAAATTTTGACCATTTAGTTATATTAATTTAACATTTTCTTTACCTAATATTAAGCACAGAACTGGTGCACATTTCCGCTATTAACATTACTAAGATAATAACGTTACAATTTCAATGCACACTATAAATAATAACTGATAACTATAAATAATAATTGTTAATTATAATTATTAATTGCAAACTTTAATTAATATTTGCTAACTATATTTGTTATTTAATAATTGCACACTAATTGGAAATTTTGTTTAACTATTAATTTAAATTAATTCGATTTGATAATTCATTCAGAATCGATCCTTCTTTGTCGAAAGAGCAATAATACAATCAAAAAAAGTTCCGAGTTTGACTTGGTTCCAGAATACTGTTCTTCAGGAAATGAAGATAAAGAACTTGTTTTAAAACTTGAAACTCGCAACGCATTGTTGGATTAGCTCTCCGACTAAAACGAAGCAAAAATGTTTCAATTGGAACCAAAAGAAAGAGATGTCGCCCTGCAAAAGCAAGAAAAGCATTGCTGGTGCAGTAGAATTTAAAACGTTAAATCTAGTGCAAATCAAATTTTCCATAACACAAAACATTTTGTTAAATCATTTTTAAATACCTATTCATATTTCATTACATATTTGATTTAATGCTATAAAAAATTTAATAGATAATAATGCATTACAATCAACCATTTCAAGAGAAATTATAAAAATTAATTTTTCACGAAAACGTCTTGTTCTGGTTCGACAAGAGCGAAACTCAATTCGGGTTTTAGACAAACGATTTCATTATGCCACATTTATAAAAACTATTTTAGTTCTTAAATTGTTTTTCTAAACGAATCAGGCTTCAATCTCCATTTGAATAATCATTATGGCTATTCGCCTGCAAATACAAAAGTATATAAAATTGTTCGTCTAAAAGAGGACGAGATATTACTTTATTAGCAGCCATATCAACCACTGATATTGTTAATTATTATATCATTTTGGGATCATTAACTGCCGCAAAATTAAACGAGTTCTTGGAAGTAAAAATTGTTTCAAAATTATCCGAAACTCAAACATATCTGTAAATGGAAAACTGTAGAGCCCACAAAACAGCTTCTAAACAAAGTATATGTACCCAAAATGTAAAGTTTTTGAAGTTTTGCCACCATATAATCCTCAATTAAATCCGACTGAGGAAATTTTTTATGCATTAAGGCGAGATTTTTGAAGAGAAAGAAGAAATTGTAACAATTTTACAGATATTCAAACCTATTTAATTCACATTTTGGATCAATATGATGTGGATATGCTTAACTTCTTTTATAAATGGTTTTCAAGTAAGTTATTAAATTTTAGTAACTTTTAAGGCTTGAATTTTGATTTTATATAATTATTCAAGCTCTTAAATATTAAATTTAGTAAACATTTTGATTATAAATTATTTTTAATTAATTTTCAGTTTTTTAGGATGTTTAAGACATTTTATGAATTTATTTGGAATTATTTTGATATAATATAATATAATTTCGATATAATATATGTCACCAAACATATTTTAAGACATTTAGGAAAGAAGCGGTGTACATGGATAAAATAGTTTTTGGAATTTTTTTTCTTCAGCTCATTGATAAGACGAATCTTGTCATTTTTTGTAATTCTATGAAAATATTATTTTTTTAAACAATTTATTAAAATTTACGATTTTCGATTTTTTTCTGCAAATCCAAAGATGTAGATGGTCCTTGTTGAATATTAGAAATACTACCTTCATAAAGGCGTTTGACTAGAAATATCTGACATACTGTAAAATATTTTAATTATTTGTAATTAATTGAAAAAATTCTTACATTGTCAGATCTTCACCTTCGCAAAAAAGTAGTGTTTCCAGAGAAATATCTGAAAATCTAAACAAATATTAACTTCAAAAATATTTTATAAATAGATCTTACGATGTTTTATCGTCATTTTTACTACGGATCAAAGTAAAGTCGTCCTATTCAAAATCTAATATTTTTTCCACCATGAATTTTTAATATATTAAAAATAATGATATGTTAACAATCTGTTAATTACTTTTAACTATTTAATTATGTACACAATAACCACCGCTATAGAAAATATATCTCAGAGGTGTTTGGTGTATCATACACATGTTTCAATTTTTAAAATATATGTTTTAAATTTATAATTATTGTATTTTTATAATAAATTATGGATAATATCATGCGCGCCGTAATAATATGCGGTCGTCATCCTCAGCTCCAGAATCATATAAAAAAAAATTTTCATTTTTGTTTGTTTTTGTATATTCATCACTGAATACAATATCACGCCTTGATCTGGGAATCGGTGGGCATTTATTTTTCTTCGCTCTAACATTCCGTATAGTTCTCGCAATATTCGGCACGCTGGGCAATTTGGCGGCAACACTTCGGCTTACTAATGCTGAAGATGAAGCTACAATATATTGTGGTACATGTTAAAAATACTTGAATAATGGATGACAATTTAGTAAAAATTCAATAAAAAGATAAGTAAATATATACGAATTAAGAAAGGGGAAAATATAAAATTTGAAAGAAATTACAAATAATAAAGTAAAATTTAAATAATTTGCCTTGAAGAGGAACCTAAAGCAAATGATAAAAAGGTAATTAAAAGTCAAAATACAAAGTTAAATAACCTGAAGATTTGTCGGAGTTATAAATAAGAAATGATGAAAAATAGGAAATAGCGATTGGAGAATTGTAATTTATAAAAATTTTAAATGTGATTAAGAAAATGTTGAATTGTAGTGACAAGACAACCTAAACACCGTGCTTTCAAAATTTTCTATTCTTTCGTTAGCTATAAACATTTAGTCAAATAAACATTTGTCAAAAAAACATTTATTGAATAAACAGAGTAATCGAATTTGAGGTTTCGTTTTAGTATCAATAAATGTTATATAAAGTAGGGAGTTCGTCAATGTTGAGAACACAAGGAATAAAATATTAAATCACAAATAAAATTACCGACTTAATTCATTGAAACACAATACTATCAAAACTCAAGGAAAGATGAAAACCCGCTGCCAATTTGTCGTTACATAGTTATAAACTTTGCAAATCAAAAAAAAATTTTTTGTTTTTTAAAATAGAAAAGTTATAAAATTATAAAAAGTTTGTTTGTTTCACTTTTGCATTATCAACCGGTTAAACAATAAATTGGTAAAATCTGTTGTAAATCATATATTTTACTTTGGCATGTTAATGAATATATTGGTAGCTTACATATAGAAAAATTTATAGACAAAATTGAATCTTTAAATTAAAATTTACAGTACTTAAATAATTGGCTTTTAACCTAATTACCCAATAAGATTTTTCTAAATTTAATAATTAAATAATTTCCAAATATTATGTAATAAAATATTTATATTAACTATTTATCATTCTCAGTAAATCAATTTACTATTTATAATTAAAAAATTCTTTTTATAATTCTTTTTTATTCATTTGTAGATAATTTAAATATTTTTACAGGACTTATAGTAAAATAAATTACATTATTTTATATATTATGTTTAAACGGGTTTATTTGTATTTTGATATTTTTTTAATTGGTTCAATTCCACAAAAAATCGGGTTCAGGTTCAATGAAAAACTATTTATTTGTTATTTTGTTTGGTGTCAGATTTAATTAAGCTCTTTGGAAGTAGTGAAATTTAGAATATTGTAATAATAGAAAATTGTAAAACCCTTGATAAAACTAAATCTTTTCAAATTAAAGTTGCAAGTTGAAAGAATTACTTCAAGAATATTTGAATTTTCCAATGATTTTTGAAATTATGTATTTTAAATAATATATTTAATAGTTACTCATAAAATACAATTTTAATATATTTTTGATATTCTATTTTTATTATGAAAAGATCAAAAATTTATTTTCTATTCAAACCATCTGTCGTCATAATGAGAATAAATGAAATATCAGTTTAAATATTTTATAAAATATAATAATAATTATAGTATAAAGTGATAATTTCTTGGTAGCAGCATTTATTATTTAAAACAATAAAGTGATAATTAAAGCCTTTTGCTGCAAATAATGTATTTAATGAAAATATTTTCGACTATAAGATAGTCCTTGTCAATCTCTTTCTTATAGTCGAAAATTTTTTCATTAAATACATTATTTGCAGCAAAAGGCTTAAATTATCACTTTATTGTTTTAAATAATAATAATAATTATAATAATAAATGGGATGTGAAAATTAAAATGGAATGTCCTATTATATCTTATGATAAATAAGTCAATCATTTTTTGAAATAATCATTTAATCCAAACCAAAAACATGAATAAAAATTTATTATTTTCTCTAGTTCTTTAGTAAACACTGGAAAACAGTTCTATCTCCCAATACAAACCTACTATAAAAAAATTAAATCCTGACATTAAACTCGAATAACCTGAATTTCTTTGATTAAGCCTTTACTTGAAAAACTGAAATTTTTGATTTTTAATGGATAAATGTAGAATAACCTGCAATTTAAAGATAACCTCGAATGGACGGGTTTATGAACACTAACAGTACCACATTAATTTTCAAATTATTTTGCCCAATTAACTTCAATTAAGTGACTACCGTGACACGGATAATTGATACACATTACACGTTTAATTACACACGTTAACACATATTTATCTGGTAGTGGCCACGTCCTAGCCATAACCCTAATTTTTCCCCAAATCAGATTTTATTTAGTTTTTAACGAATATTTAATATCCAATTTCGAAGTTATTTGATTAATTTTGTATTAGAAATATCCCTGCTAAATTTGAATGTAAACGCAGACCGTTGGAAATATAAATATAGATTATTAAAAAATAATGAGTCAAATTGCTATCGATGTAATTGTTACCGTATTCCGACAATCCGCCAACACGACAATCCAGCAAGTACGACAACTCGCCAAACGACAATCTGCCAAATGACAATCCGCCAACAGACTTTTGGTTTTCTTGTACGCTTAAAGGGAGGCGTATTATCATCTTTTTTAAATGAAAATGTTTAAGTTTAAGTAAGTTAATTAAGTTGACTTGTGAAAAAATTTCGATAAATTTTAAATTGCTTATTTGAAAAAATTAAAAAAATATCTTAAAATTCATAAACTAAATATTTTATTATTTTTAAAAACTAACATTATTAATAAATTTTATTTCTGTTCACATTCAAAATTAAAATTAAAAATTTGGAATGTAACCAATCACTTTTTATCAAATTTAATAATTTTTACATTATAACATAACATCATTTTACATATTAGTTTTCTTTGTACCGCTTTAAATACGGCAATACAACATACAAGCACATTGTGCTTTGAATAAATTCTGTTTACATTTTGTTTGAATGTTTTTCATTAATTTAAATGTCATACATGGGAGTGACTATTTTTCATCTCTGTACTCAAGTTCTCGAATAATTTTGACTAAAGATGGATATTAATGAGAACAATAAGGAAATAAAAAGTAGTGTGTATAATGTTATTATTAAATTTAAAATTTTTTATGTTTAAAAGTTAATTTATTTAATTTTAAAAATTATTTATAATTTTTTTCGAATAATCAACTAAATATTAATATAGTTTTTGTGTTTTTACATGAAGAATAGTGAAAACTGAAAAGTTATAAACAGTCTGGATATGATCAGATAAGAATTACTTTTATTGAGATTGCAGAATACAGAGTTTCCTGTCGAAATTGAAGTCAGACCCAGATGGAAGGCGTCAATTTTACTATAAAGAAACTGTCAATAAACCCTTAACAGTGGAGAATAAATTTAAAATAAATTCAATTATATTTCGGACATTACTCTTAATTCTCTGAACGAATGATTCGCAATTCTTGTAACCTACAACAAAAACTTTCAGTTACTATATGAGATTTTAAAATTCAAAGATTTAGATGACAAAAATGCTACAAAATAAATGTACCATACCCGATTCAATATTTTCGGTCAAGAATGAATAAAATATAAATACAAATGATCTTCAAAAATAATTATGTAATCGATATCTTTATTTTAAAATCGTTTAAATTTAAAAATAAAAATAATATTCGTACAATATAAACATTACAAGCTTTGTGATACCCAGTGCAAATCCCAATAGAAGAATAGTTTCGAGCTTTTGGCTCTCATCAGTACTATGCAGTATGTGCAGGAGATTTCTCTCCGCACCAGGTAAGTATACAATATTGTTGATTCAACTCTATTGCATACTTTCCCTGGACACTGGAAATCACATCACTTGCAAAAATTTCTACAAACTTGTATGAAAAATCATATTTTCCTCTGTAGACACCGTGTATAGATAAAATTAATGAATATCGTAAATCAGACCTTGCTCGCATTATAAAGGATGAAGTTGAAGAAAATATCAATGAAGTAATAGAAGAAACATTTGAAAATCTTGATGGGATTGAAAACATTCAATTTTATAATGTCGAAGAGATTAAAAATGATGTTGAAACTTCAGATGTTTTAAAACAATTAGAAATATTAGAGGAAAATATTAGAATATTTAGTTCAGATTCTTTAAAAGATTTTTATACATTAAGAAAAAAACTTGAATAATATTAAAAAAGCTCGTAAAATCAAAATTATCAAATTTTTGATTAAAAAATAAATTCTTTTTCATGAAACTTATTTATTTCACATCTAAAGTTCTTATTTAATGTTTATTTTAGGGTTTTGGGGCAACTCCGGGTTTTGGGGCAACTCCGGGTTTTGGACCACTATGTCAAAAATGACGCCCCAAACCGGGCTCCGACTGTACCATGTTTTTGTTTGTGTTAATTTTTTTTAAAAAAATATTTTTTTATTTTCTAATATTTGCCGTTGAAACATACAAAGTCAAATAATCTTGACACTTATTCACATGAGTATTAGAAAAGCAATAAAAATGAAAATGGATGAAATTAAATAATTTGAAGATCATATATCATTAAGAATGAAGATTAAGATTACAGGGTATATGGTGTACCCATAACATATCACTTATAAAAGGATATTAGTTTACAGTTCAAATATGGTTGTCGATTTTGCGAGAAATATTCTCAACAGTATTAAAATTGATCCTTAATTTTATAAATTAAAAATTTGATAACGGATTCAAAGTATCGTATCATGTATTTTTAAATATTAGAATAGTAATTTTAAAATTTATTTGATAATGTAAATTTTAATTCTTTTCAGAAATGAATAAATATTTACATAGATTGTAAATTAGCTAATATAAAGCCAAGTGGACATCTGCAACATTAAAGTTATGTTTAGCAAGTTTGTTTTAACATTACCTATACACCATCAAAATGACGGTCTTTTTGAATTTAAATTTCAGCTTTATATAATTACTTACTTTTATGTAATAACAATTATCAAAACACATAATTCTCTTCTAAATAACTATTTTTATATTCAAAATTTATTTAACACAAATTCTCATCACAGGCTTTTTTTAATATTTCGTAATAATAATCAAATGTTCAATAAAAAAAATATTCATCTTATAAGATTCTACATGACATCAAATTAAAATTAGTGA
>CAUHTR010001902.1:0-18396 GCA_959609185.1 Schmidtea polychroa | reverse complement strand
TTTAGAATTTAAAATTTATATTGGATAATGGATATACTCAAGTAAGAAATATTGAATACGGAATATTGGAAATATAAAAGAATAAGTACAATGATTCTAAATGATGAACAATGAATAAAAAATTACAAATAGAATGATGAATAATAAAAATTAAAAATACAAGATAGTTTTTAATTTTTAATAATAATCAAAAACAAAGCCTTTGTAAGCCTGAATAAATCTTAAGTCATATAAATTTATATATTTATATAAATTTAGAATATTGAATTGAAATTCCGATATCAAAGATTTTTAATTACTTAATAATTTAATAATTGAATTTCGATTTCCATTGCTAAAAATAAATTAATGAACTCAAATTCTCATTGGTTAATTATAGAAATCTAAAATAATATAAAAAAAATACAAAACTAATACGGCCATTTAATTTTTATTATATTAAGAAATAGAAAAAAATAGAATTTGAACTGAATAGCATCGTGTCAAGTTTATTAGAAAAAGAGATTTTAAAATAAATAATTTAATTATCTTTGGCATTGTACCAATCGCTATTGGGCAAAATGAGAAATTTGTTTTAATTTACACCTATAGTTAGTAGAGAAGTGTGTGTGTGTTATCATATATCAATTAGTGATTAGGCGCCAATCAAATTTAGGTTTTAATATCGAATTAAATTCAGATAATTAACAACAAAATGTTAAACAAATTCTAATATTAAAAATTTACAAAAATAGTAATTTTGTTACAATTATTTTTTTCCAGTGTTTTTTTTTTAATTTTTGAATTCGAATAGCGAATACAATTGATGCAAAAATTAATTGTTGTTAACATACAAATTCTATGTTGTTTCATTTTCAAACTCACACAAATAATCGATGCGAGAGATTCGTTCTATGAAAAGAAATTCGGTTCACAAAACAATAATCCATCAGAGAAAGTTCGCAGTAATTTACAGAAAATTCTACTTTCAAACATGGGACTTAAACCCGATGATGTTGTTGATAGTGAAAAGTATGCAGAGTTGTCGGAAAAATTGCCTCATTTTGTTCCAGATTTTATGAAATCCCTCTATGTTAAATACCGATATAATCTGTTTAACTTTTCTGTGGATATCGAAGGAAAACCTGTACATTTAGGACCAATCGAAATAATACACTGTCAAAGATTGAGAAGTAAATTGTTCAACTTTTATTTTCTTTTAATAATTAATTCATTTTAAAATTGAATATTTTCAAAAATTCATTACAATTTTAAATTTATTTATTTTAGATTTTCACTTTCCTTTTTTATATTTGTACCAGTTGATAACATTTTTTTAAAACTTTATACATATATATATATATATATATATATATATATATATATATATATATATATATATATGCTATTTTAATTCATTAAATGTTTTTTAATTCCAATTTTTTATAAAAATTAATATTCTAAGCAATACAATTTACAATTTTTTTTTACAATTTTATTTTTTTTTTCTAAGAAAATTTGGATTTACTGAATCTAATGACTATTTAATGGGAATAGCTTTTAAATAAAACGATAATTCATTTTGTCATAATTGCTTGGTTAGACTTAAAAAAAGTAGTTACAACTATTTTTAAAGAAATATATTTAATAATTAATATTTCGATTAAATAATTTGTAACAATCAAAAAATCAAATTACAAAATAAATATTTAATAATTTTCGAAATTTATTTTATTTTGTAACATAAGAAATGCAAAATTACTCATATAATTAAATTTCTACAAAATTATAATCAAATAACAAAATTTTCAAGAAGCATTTTTGAAGTGTTTCTTACTTGTATATTTATCAAAATTGACAAAAACCTTCAAGCAATGAAATAATTATTAATTATATTCACTTTTATCAAGAAGTCTTATTTTAAAATAGAAATTTTTAAAATTTTTTTTTAAAAAATTTAATGATAAATTATTTCTGCCAAAAAATTCAAAAAAAATAATTATGAGTTTAAACAATTTGATATTCCTAAAAATTTACCGGTACACCAATCATTTAATATGAAATTTCAATGTCAATTTATCCAAATTGTGTTGGTGCAATTTTTCCATTTATTTGTTTTTAATCTTTTCAGTGTCGGAAACCGAAATTTTGTCATGAAGTTTTAATGAATATTACTTCAAAATTACTCAAAAACGACTTTGTTTAATTTTCGTTATTAGCCTTTCCCTATATACGCATTATTAGTAATTTAATTATATGAAAACCAGTATTTTGTTTAAACTAAAATTAAGATCCTAAATATTAACGAATTATACCCAACATTCTTTAGTTTGAAAGCGGACAAAAATTTAAGCTATTTTCGCAACGGCCCATTTGTATAATTAAACCTATTAAAAACATTGAATAATAAGTAATATTAGACGAATATTTGTACTCAACCAAATTGCTAATTTTATCTATTTTGAAAAGATTTTAGATTATATAAAAATAAAATTAAAATAAATGAAATTGTTTGACGAATCAGAAAAATTAAAAAATATTTTTTTGATTTTTGTCTGATAATAATATTCAAAAAACAATTTGAATCAAATGATAAAATGAATATATTGAAAACCGCTAGGAGTTTCAAATTTTCAAATAGTCTATTTAGTAAAACAAAATTCAATATTGTTACAAACTTAGTTTTGTTATTTATATTTAAGTGGTTTACTTTAATTTTTAAAATTTAAATATATCCAAAAAATGAATTCAGTTTTAAGTTCGAATTGATTTCGAATCAAATGCAAATCAAAAGTTGATTCATAAGAATTTTCAGAATTCAACAGAACTGCTACCAATTTCCTCTAGAACTTCAAATCTTTAAAACTCTTTAACTTTGCATATACGATTAAAACAAACATACAAAGTTAAAATAACCCAATTTATGCATTTTGTATTAAATTGAGAAACTACATTTGAGAAAAATAAAAATAAGACTATAAAATTATTGTTTTAAATTTAAAATGTTAATACAAAAAATGTGTTAAAAATTGAAATTCTTTATCTTTGAATAAACATAAATGAAACTCACGGAAAAATTAAATTAACTGTATAAGCTTTTTTATATTAAAATTTTCAATTATTATTTAATATGAAACATTAAATAGCTAAACTTTCGTTCATAATATAATGGACCTAAAATTATACTTTAACCATTTAAATTACTACAAAAACTAATAAAAGCAGTGGTGAGCTATAGAGGCTCATGGGGGCTCGTGCGAGCCATTTGTTAAATTATTCTATGATTTGCGAGCCCCTTGTTCTTCTTGGTAACTATTTTTCAAAAAGAAAATATAATACCTTGAAATCATTTTCATTACATACATTTGTAAAGCAACGATTTTTGTATAAAATAAACCATTTAATTAACATTATTTTGTTTTTTTATATATCAGTCGCAGTGACACATTACTAGGGTACTAATTCATACGATTCTCGATTAAAAAAAGAGCGAGCCCCTTGTTAAAAATCTCATAGCTCACCTCAGAATAAAAGTTACATTAAATAAAAGTTTCGCTCAATTGTAACGAACATTATTTTTTATTTATTAGTTGAAGAATATATTTATAGTATTTATAGTATGTGAGAATTTATTTAAGTTTATAATAATTATGTAATTAATTAAATTAATTAATATTATTAGCAATTCAATAAATGAAAATTTATTCAAAAATTGTGTGAGTTTATGTTGTTGATTGATGCTTTTTGTTAATTCCTTATTTATAAAATACCTCGGGTTATTTTGTTTAAATAATATTTTCGAGAAAATTATTTGAATTAATAAAATTTAACTCAGCCATGGCCAACCGGTGGCCCGCGAAGCGTTTTGATGTGGCCCGGACACAATTTTAAACATCAAATCAATAATTGTCTTTTTTAGAATTCATATTCGAATTAAGAATGTTTTTAATTTTAAAAATTGATTCTAAGTTTACTTGAATCGTAAAAACGAGTTATATTTATTTAAATGAATTTATTGTGACCCGTGATAGTATTTTTCCGAAAATTTGGCCCTTCGATTTTGATTGATTACGAAAAACACTGTAAAAATGTTTGTTGTTTGAGGAATAGTTTATTTATAAATTTGTCCCAAATATTAAGCAATAACAAAACAAAATTTGTAACACAAATATATCATATCAGATATAATCATTATGATTTTTGATGAGCTTTTTAAATTAATAAAAGAAAAACCCATCAAGTCAAAAGGCGAAAATTACAGAATATTTAATTAAAAAAAAAATTTTTTTTAATATTAATTTTTGTTACCATCGGATTATCGGGCAATTAGTTTATCCTGACTATTTTTTATTTTTTCAGGTCCCAACCAGTATGAAAAACCCAGTGTTAATAATAATTATCAATTATCAATTTATTTTTTTCAAAATTAAATTTCCTCTCTAGGGGGTACTTATATAAATATTTATATCGCATTTAGTATCAATTTTAAAATCCGAATACATTATATTTTTGATTACAGATCAAAGTAAATATTTGTAAACTTTAATCTTCTATTCAGATATTCAAACATGGTCATCCGTTGGTATCCACAAGCTTGTCTTTAAATCATCAGTTTATACAAATGACAACCATCCATTAGCAAGAGAACTTCGCCTGAATAGAAGATTGTTTCCCAAGATTATCTATGAACCACCAAAAAATAAGTCAAATATAGTGCATATAATCATGATGATTTTTGATGAGCATTTTAAATTAATAAAAGAAAAACCCATCAATTCAAAATCCTTTATGAAACATGGTTGGGTTTCAATAGATATTTCAGAATATATGAAAAGTTCAATTTTCTACATAAAAATGTACGGATTTTGGAGGAATAAGTCATCTCACACAACTACCGATTTAAAATTTCACATACATAAAATGAATCAGCTTTATTTATATTATGCAAACATCGTCACATTTTACACTAATAAAGCCCCCCTGCCGACATATAAAAAAGTGGAATCTACAATTCCGAAAAATGAAAATGTTCGGTTAAAGAGAATTAAACGCGATAAATCAAGTTATATTCAAAATCTGGAAGAAGACTGTCAAAGATATTCTTTAATTGTTACCTTTAAAGAGGTCGGTTGGAGTAAATGGATAATAGCTCCTCAGAATTACAACGCTTATTATTGTAAGGGTAACTGTCCTTATCCTTTATCAGACAATTTTAATGCCACAAACCATGCAATTATTCAATTATTAATTCATGGTTTAAAAGACATTTCTATTCCAAAACCGTGCTGTGTGCCCTACAATTTACGACCAGAAACTTTGTTATACTTAAACAAGGAAGGAGATGCCCTATTGAGAGAATTTAAGGATATGTCGGTAAGTAGTTGCTCGTGTCATTGATGGGGATAATGTCACAATTTTCAGTCACGATACCTCAAATGTAACTAAGATTTTGAAACCTAAATGATCATTTCTTTTGCTTTTCTATTTGACTTTCATTTAAATGAATGTAAAAGTTAAAGTTCTGAAAAATATTTGCATTTTTCATTTTGATTATCAAAGTTCTTGTTTTCTATTATAAACAATTGCTTTTCCGATGGACATTTATTTCTGCACATTTAATACATTTATGATCTTAAATAATTTCATAGAATGCAACTGAAACTGTACATTCATGTAAATGTATGAAGATCAAATTATTTGTAAATAGAACTTTTCAATATAATTCTTTCAGTTTTCTTTAAAGATTTTATTTATAAATTTTTATTATTTTTAATTAGCGTTTTGATAATTCGAAATTTAATAAATACAAAAAAGTCCAAAAATCCCAATACTGTAGATTATAGGTTATCCTTAGGGTAAGGAAAAGAAGACTCGGATAAAAAAAATCCCTACATAATCTCCGAAAAAATTAATAAATAAAAATACAGAAAAACAGACAACTACAATTTATGGGTTTTGTTTAAAGTACGACAGCAAATTAATTAATTTTTTTTATTAGTGATTCATAGAAATGTATTTGCAATTTCATCAGTTTTATTTCCTAGTACTTATCTAATATTATGAAACTGTATGGGATATACATTTCATGTATTTAGAAAATTTAATACATTTTTCATATTTTTTACTATTCCGGTTAAAATGATTACGGATAATCTAGTGTTTATGGTAGATAGTTATTAGCCCACGGTAGCACGACCATCCGGTACCTCCCAGGAGGGGGGGGGGGGTTCTGCCGTATTATTTTTTGCTTTTGGTTGCGTAACTGCTGCCATGTGCTACACTTATTTTTTCTGATATTTTCAATAGAAAAAAAAGTTCTATAGAAAAGAAGCCAGGATTTCTCTGACTATAGTGAGGTGGTCTTGATGGAACCTGAGATTTTCAATACAAAAAAGGGTCCTCGCTAAAAAAGCCAGGATTTTTCTAAGTAAGTTATGGTGAGTCTCCTTGGTCCAGTGAATTTCAATACACTTCACTAAAAAAGCATGGTAAATTAGGGATAAATAGGTAAATTGCGGTCTAAAAAATGAATTAAAGTAAATTAAGGGTCTAAAAATTGAATTACAATAGATTATGGGTCCAAAAATTGAATTAAAGTAAATTAAGGTCTATATTTTAAATTAAAGTAATCAATTGGCTCAAATAAGTAAACGTAAATTATGGGTCTAATAATATATTACAGTAAATTATGGGATCAAATTTAAAATATGAATTAAATTATGGGTTCAAATAAGTAAATTAGGGTCTTAAATTTAAAATTAAAATAAATTACGGTTTATAAAAATGAATTAAAGTAAATTATGGTAAGTAATTAAATTAAGTAATTAAGTAATTATAGTAAATCAATGGCTATATTTGGTAAACAAGGGCTAAATTTTAAAGTTAAGTAAATTAAGGTAAAATTTTAAATTTATTAACAAAAAGATTGAATAACCAATAACTTTTTGAGATATGTAATTTTTTAATGAAAACTTTAATGAAATAACTTTTTAAGATAATTTTTAATGGAAATTTTAATGAAATAATATTCAAAGTCAATTTTAGATGCAAATCTTTGTCAATTAATCGATGAGCAAAGGAAATTATTGATTAAATATTTAAATAAGGGTTGTTAAGTAAACTATGGTGTAAAATGTTAAATTAAGTAATACAATTAAGTAATAAATATGTAAATTAAAGATAATTAAGTAAATTATAGTCTCAAATTTTTTAATTAAAGTAAATCAATGGGTATATTTGGTAAACAAGGCTAAATTAATAAAGGTTAAATTAGGTAAATTTATGGCTAAATTTTAAAGTTAAGAAAATTAAGGTAAAATTTTAAAATTAAGTAATCATTGGTCTAGAATTTTTTATATAGTAAATTAAAGTTAAAAATTTTAAATTAAAGTAATATTTTAAAATTACAGTAAATTAAAGTAAAACTTTTAAATTTATTAACAAAAAGTTTGAATAACCACCAACCTTTGAGAAATAAAAATTGTAAATGAAAGTTTTTATGAAATAATTATCAAAGACAAATTTTAATACAAATTTAAATACAAATTTTACTAACAATAATAATTATAATAATAATTCAACAATCAGATACCAACAACTACCAGGTATTTACAACAAGATACCAAGATACCTAACAACAAATAAGTACTAGCAACCACATACCTACACATAAAATAATAGCAATTAATTGCTTATAATAATTGCTTATAATAAGCTCTTCTTAATTCAGCAAGTTGAATATTTCTTATATTCTTGTCAAAATCTAAAAGCTAAACCAACAACAAGCAACCAACTAGGTACCGAATACTAAGAACTATGTACTTCTAACAAACAGCTAACCACTAGATACCAAGTACTAACTCTAAAACAACTAGATTCTTACAACTAGCTATTTAAAACGAACTAAGTATTCTTCAATGTATTTTATCAAATGCTGTTTAAATAAATTAATTTTTATTTCTGTTTGAATTTATAAATATTTTTAATTACAATCAGTAGAAAACCTTTTCCAAGTGTCTAAATTTAACAAAAATGTCGATTTTCGTCAAAAATGAATAATTGTCAACCACTTTAAAACACCACGTGGAATTAAAGATAATTTAAATTACAATGAAAGACTATAGAATTCTTATTTTTATTCACAAAACATTCTTCTTTTAATTGATTACTACTGGCTTATTATTGCAAAGTAAAAATTACATTCAATAAATAGTTATTGTTGATTCATTTTATTATATATAGTCTGAGTTTATCCGACAGGTTGTTTTGACCCCCTAAGTGTACTGGCCGTAAGGGTATTGATCGTAAGGGTATTAGTCACACTCAAACCCACCTACCCATTTACGATTTGCGAATTTCTTTCTGCAAATCTAAAGATCTCGAAGGACCTTCTTCAATATTTGAAATGCTTTCTTCACACATACTGTAAAATATTTTAATGTTTTGTAATTTAATGAATAAATCTTACATTGTCAGATTTTCACCTTCGCGAAAAGGCAATGTATCCTGAGAAATATCTGTAAATCTAAAGAAAGTTTATATTCTAAATTATTTTATAATTAAATTTTACGATGTATTCTCTTCTTTTTCTCTGAAGCTCAAGGTAGAGCTGTCGGATTCTAAATTAAAAGTATTTTCCTGCATAATTTTTTAATAATTTCAAAATAATTATATTTTAACAATATGTTAACAATATGTTAATGTTTATTGATTTCGGAACAAAAAAAGCTATAATAAATTTGCATGCATTTTTCATTATCAATATGTTATATTGTAAATGATGATTAACAGTAATATTTAAGAACTTGAATAATAATAATAATTATATAAAATCTAAATTCAAGTCTTAAAGTTAGTTGAAATTAAAAATATTACCTGAAAAACATTTTTAAGAAATTGAATAACTTTATTTTCATGTAAATGGTGAGTCACCTCAACTGATGTGCACACCAACATGAATTATAGAGGTTACTAAATTTCGGAATTGGGTGTAATCTAGCCAACATTTATTTCTCTTGACATCGCTGAAACAAAAGGAAAAATAATAAATGATCGACCGGGTAACAAAATTTTAGGATCCATTTATATATTAGCACTGCCATAAACAGCTGAGGAATTTTTTTATTCGATCACTAGCACATGGAGAATGGAGAAATTATAATATCACCAATGAATACATTCGAAAAAACAACTCATACTAACATGCAGAAAGTTTTGCATTTCACACTCAAACAGGATGAAAATTTTCTCTGCCCCTGCAAGTGAGTTGATATGTTGTTCATTCGATTTTATATTAATCGTAATAATTAGCAGCCGACTTTAGAAAACAAATGAATCTTAGTTGGAGATAGAGGTAAGAATTATCAGAAAATTCAAACTGTATCATATTATATTGAACAAAGTTTTTCTGAATTTAATAATTATGACGCAATTTTGAAATTACAAAGACGAGCTGGGGCAGAGAAAAAGAGTCTTCTAACTAGTAGTGATAGTGATAGTTATGAATGTTACTGACAGGATGAGGAAACCTGTTATTAAAATGTAAATAAGGTATTCACAAATGTTTACCGTAAAATCCAAATCTGTCCGTGTCAGTCTATTTGTGTTGATAAAAGGTTTTATCGTTCTACCCGATGGTAGTTCGAAAGATGATATAGGTGTATGTGATGTTCGTTTCGGTTCGATGATTGTTTTGACTTCCACAAGAATTGTTTGCCCTCGTTCTGGTTCAGTCATTCATCGCTGATATTTAACTTTTATCTCCCATTCCGTAACTAAATCAGAAGTATAGAGTGTCATCTAGTCATCAAAAAATAAAAAGATTTCTAGTGGGGGGTATGTGTTTTTTCATATACACCCCCTCCATAATGTATTTTTTTAACGATGAGTCATGGAGCACACTTCCTTCCACTCATAACATTACGGGCAAAACGCGAAAGTGTTTGACAAATAAAATAGCATGAAAAATTAGAAAATTAGAAATATTTGATCTTACCAATTTGCACATTTTTGCTTGCAAACTTATGATATTTAGAAATTGTTTGTAAATTAATTGTAAATTTCACAATTTGTGAACATTAGTGTTCTGTATATTATATTAAATTTCTAACAGTTTATGTTTACTTTGTGTATTTTTATTGATAAATTATATTTTTTTGGTATTGACTAAAATGCTTAGCATATCTTGAAAATCTAAAATAATAATAATAGACAATAAAATATGAATATTGCTTGGTGTCATTTATTTGACAACAACATCAAAGCCAAAGTAGACACCCTGTGAAATAAAATACTTTTTACTATGCATATTATTAAAATATTTTAAATTTTTATTGAATTTTAACCAATATTCGTATAGCACTTTATCTCCAAAATTTATGAAAAAGGTTGCAAATCATGATACTCTTTTAACACCAGATCCTAATATTATAATTTACAATAAAATAATAACTGATATAATAAGCTTTAGCTACAAGTTTCAAGTTTATTAAAACAAAAATTACAATTTTAGATTATGAAATATTAAATGAACTATATTATAGTCGAAAATTCTAAATATTATTTTGATAAACTTGAAACTTTCAGCAATGGCTAATTATATTATTTATTAATTATTTTATTGTTAATTGATGCTGCTATCGGGAAATCTTCGTTTTATATTGTTAATATAAAACGAATATATAAAAATTTATATATGATTATTTATAGAAAGAGAAAAACATTTAAAGATTCATGAATAACGTTTTTTAAAGAATAGTAATAATTGTTTTAATTTTTCGATCTTTATTGCGCTGTTATTTTACAATTTTTAGAATTAACTAATCTCATTTCTCATTATTTAAAAAATCAAAAAAAAATGTACATATATTTAACATTAATTTCATTTACAGACACATGTGCATACCTTAAAAACGCAACAGAGGATAACCCCAATAATGATAATAATTCCAATAGATACAGAAACGGATGAAACAACAATAATACCAGTGTCAGTCACTCTACTACAACATGTTTTCAAATCACTGCAGCATGAAGGCGTTAAAAGTTTATCTAAAACTAAATTTTTATTTTAATCGTATAATAATTGTATAAATATTGTATAATAATTATATAATCGTATAATAGTAAAAAAATACCTGTATTTGTTTTACATTTGATTTGTCCACAAACATCCAAGACAACATTAAATAGTTTCTGAGAATTTACGGAACTTTGGTAAAAGCTTAAACAAACTAAAGAAAAAAAATAATAAAAATTTGAATTCATAAGTTATGTTGAATTGTTTTTAATAATTCAAATGACAATACAGCTACTATTTAATAAGTAAAAAGACACACAATTTAAACATTTTTGTTAAACAATAAATTTAAACATCAAAAATTTGATCAGTGAGAATTTGCATCTTAATTTAAACATTCACTTTTATTGTGCTAATCTTCGATAGAATATTTTCTACCAAAAGTGACTTTTAGCAGTAAATTATTTGCATTTTTATTCAAACATAATTCATCTTTTCAATTAAAAATATTATTTTATTGAAACAGATTATTTTCATTTAAATACTTTTATTTGTGATTTCTTCATTTCTTAAATACAACATTTCACAACTTTTAATATTTATCTGGAAAAATATTAATAAAAAGATTTAGAGCTTTGATGCTTCTCAGAATGGATTTAAGTGTGCAGTGTGTGATGATTTAAAAATTTTTATTAATTTTAAAAATTAATATTCAATAGAAATTTAATATTTAATAAAAAATTGACTATGAATCGGTAAATTCGTGAATATCAAAAGAAAACCTCTATATATTTACTGATTCATAATCGATTTTTTAATAAATACAATGTCAATTGAAAGGAAATCAGAGGTGAACAAAGAAGTTGTTATAATAATATTCAATAGTATTTATCGAAATTTTACAAATTAAGTAATTAATAAATTAATAATTAATAAATCAATTGGAAAAATCTAAAAAACGATTTATAACCCGTCAAAAATAACAGAAGAAATCATAATTTTACCATGTTTTCAAAAGCAAATTTTAATTCAATTAACAAACTTTTTAAAATTTCAAAATTTTTTAATGTCTTCCAGAATATGTTTTCCTCGTGTGAGAGTAACATCAAATTGACATACATAAATGTTGCTTTTTACTAACTAAAAAAAGGAATTTTGATCGTGTGAGTTATGCGAGGAGTCATGCTAAAATTTTAAAATTAAAATTTTCAGAGTTTCCGCCAATAGCTCATTTTGGGAGTATTTGAGAGGTGAGTATGATGGTCATACCCGCAAAGGTGTATGGTGAGTCCTGAACCTCCAAATGGTTAAAAACCTTCGACTATTTCAAACCTTATAATATGTATATCAAACAAAAGGTAATTCAAAGGTGATTATGATGGTCATCCTCTCTAAGGACATACCCTCAAATTTTAAAAAACTATATATCAAACTAATTGCGTTTTATTATATATACTCAGAGTTTATCCGACAAGACATTTTGTCCCCTTATGGTTACTACTCGCAAGGGTCTTGCTCACACTCAACATGTCGCAAAAGTATATTATTATTATTATTATTATTATTATTTTTCAATGTCATATTTTTAAAATTTAAATTTTCAAAGTTCCCGCCAACAGATTTCATTGAGCAGTAACTCATTTTAAAGGTTGTTTAAAGGCCTATGCTAGAATAATAAACAAGCCAATAAACATATTAATACATTTATTAAACAATAAATTTATTTAAAATTAACAATGGTTATCTAAATTTTGATGTACTCATATTTGCTGCCATATTGTTTGAAATTGGTAACGTTGAATTTTTAATAGATTTCAGATATTCTATCGAATCTTTAATTGTTCGAATTTTCAATATTATTGATTCAATCTTTCTTAACAAATACTCATATTTCTTGTCAATAATTTTCATATCCTTTTTATTTTCAATAATTGATTTTTTGAAATGATCAATATCATCGTGTATTTTAAGTTTTAACAATTGTATATTTTCAAATGATAGGTCATGGCTGTTTTTTAAATTCTCCAATCTTTCGGATATTACTTTTCTTGGAGGTTTTAATCAGTTTTTTCTATCAATAATAGTTAAAATATCCATCAACTTGGCGGACAAACACATATTGATTTATTTGATTTATTGTTGTATTGTGTGACCACAAGCTCATTATACTATTTAACAATAGAAATAATGTATTCAGGTTGTATCAACTACAAACTCATATGTTTTAAATTTATACTATATTAACCAATCAGAATCATATTGCACACAAGCAGTAGGAGTATAAATAAAAGAGTATATTTTAAATTAATGTAAAATTTCACAAACTAATTTCATCAAAAACTTACTAAACGAGCACATTAACACAAACATTATGTAAAGCCTCAGTTTCCTAGTCAATCGAACCGAGCAAATCATCGAAGAAAACCATATTGACTATCAATGCATGTTGAAATGGAATGTCTGGATTCCAAGAAGTTTATTTCAACTGGATAATCAACGGTCTCTTCGATGAAGAAATGAAGTGAGTAGATGGATAGGGGTCCGCTAGATCAGGGTCCGCTGGATCACATACCCCCCCCCAACCCCCCCCCCTCTAGGGGAAATTTTAAAATTCTTTTCAAGGTCAAATTTTTTAATGTAAAGTTCATTTATTTTTTAAATTTGAAATTCGAGAGTTTCCCGACAAGAGATATTATTATTGTAAAATAAAGGTCTTTGAAACACAAGGATTATTATTATATTTAGTCCGAGTTTATCCGACAAGATATTCTGTACCCCTATGTGTATTTGTCGTAAGGGTACTGGTCACATTCAACATGTCGCAAGGATATTATTAAACAAATCAATAAAACATACATTGATAAAATAATAAAAAAAACAATAAAATAATTTAACAAAGGTTATGTAAATACAAAGTCATTTTATTAATATGATTACTATTTTTATTAATATTACTATTATTACTATTACTATTATTATTATTATTATCATTATTATTATTATTATTATTATTATTATTATTATTATTATTATTATTATTATTATTATTATTATTATTATTATTATTATTATTATTATTATTATTATTATTATTATTATTATTATTATTATTATTATTATTATTATTATTATTATTATTATTATTATTATTATTAAGATTTACAAAATTATCATTAGTTTTCATAAAAATGATAATAAATTAAGACATTAAAAGATTAAAAGATATATTAAATCACAGATCAATTCGATAATAATACGTCATATCAATATCATTGTCATCATTGGCATCATTGAAATCTGGACTTCGACCTCCGAATAGTGGACGAATTTCTGAAATTACTTGATCAACATCTAAGGCATCTATTCCTAAATAATGTCCAAATGCGAGACTTGAATTTTCCCCCAGCCATAATCGTTTGTCATCGTTGTTTGACAATGCAATCTTGGTATTTTTAAAACGTAAGAAGCTGGTGGTTACGCGTCCCTATTCTAGTTTGTGGCACCGTATATACTACGCTGTTGTTGTAGCAGTCTAAATAAGACTGATGCCCTATCTCAGTATTACCAAGCTGAACTCCCTTAGTCCTAAGTGTTGCCTTATCTCCTAACAAACTATAACACTTGGGTCTTAAGAAAACTCACTCCTTATAACCAAGCCCTTTACTTTCGTCCTTAAATTTTCCTATCACAGAATCCAAACTCTTTGAATACAAAGGATGAGCAGGATCATAATTGCTAGTATCTAAAAGATTATCACGAATCATTGCCGGCAAAAGAGTGTCAAGCTTACAGTGCTTTATCTCTAAGAAAAAGGAGTCAGTGTCACCGGCAACGATATTTATATCACAGTTAAACTCTAAACGATATTTAGACAATTCTATATACTGTAACTGGTACATCCTCAGTTTAGACAAATCTAACACTGTTTGACCAATATAGCTAGGTCTGTCTAAACATATATAATCTTTATCCAGATGAGCCGCAATCAGATCATCAGCAATTTTGATAGATTTTCTGTAGGTTTTGATGCATATACAATCATCTTTCAGCTGAATTGCATAGCCTCAAATTCATCCGCTTTTCAGATTCTCCACCGATTTACCATACAAGCTATTGTTAAATAATTTGTATAAATCCCTATATAATTCACATGTAGAATTGGGTCGTAAATTAGTGTTTTTGTCTATGTACGATTTAAAAATGGGTGCATGCTTAAATTTAATTGCCCTATGTACATTTTTAATTACAGCCCCCAATTCTATATACAACTTGAGAAGTCGCCAATGAAGAACATGGTTCTTCTTCGGCCAATGCGTGAGCATCAGCTTCTCAACTTTCGAATCTGGCGGGCACATCTTTTCGGAGCAATCGGAAAATCATTCAAAAAATCATGCAAACACTGAGGGATATCAATATCAACCTCCATAGTATACCATATGGAAGATTTTCAATATCCTCATTCATACATTCATTCAAGACAGAATCAAGATCATCATACAACCATTCAAAGTCCACAATAAGGCAGATTTTGGCTTAAGGCCCTCCATACAAGTTGTTAATATCTATGTACAAGAGTTCTGTGTCTTCAGAACTAGCAACATAATGTTTGTTAATAAATGTTAACCCACCTCGTATCCCTCCTTCATAGAAATTAAATCATTTCCATGTCCTGCAAAAGTTCAATGGGTTCCGTTAATGTCATAAGCGCTGAAGCCCATGACATACCGGGAATGCCATAGAAATTAAGAGGCTCAAGACCATTATATGCAATGGCCTTTGCATGGAATTGTTGAAATAGTCTGCGAGGAGAAATACATCTAATTTAAGGTAAGTTAACATGTAATCTAACATGTTGTTGCAATTTTGCTGAGTCCAAATAACTTGGGCTAATGCATACTCATCATTAGGACACAGAATCCCAGATCGGAGGTAGTTCAAGAGTCGATTCCAGAACCTCAAGCGATGTAGCAAAGTCATAAGGAAAGATACCTTTGGCTCGAACATTGCACCATCAAAAACAGAAGAAGTTAAGGCAGATCGAAAGAGTCTTAACCGCTTTTGCTAAAGATGAATAACAAACTGCATGCTGTCAATAAACGAACAGGCAATTTGTTAATAACGCGATGAGGGAGATGAATTTCTCGGTAGTAGTCGGAATAATATTTCATTCCAAGAAGGAAAATTATTCAAACCATACTTCAAAATTGATGGAGATCATACCCCTCAAATTATGAAAGACAACTGGTAACTGTCTCTGAATTCGCCGAGAAACATTACATTTCCTACAAGCAGCACCAAGATACTTGCCTGAGAAGTGGCAATGTCCCTAACTCTATTCTAATGAATTTTTTTTACACAGATAACAGGTTCTGGATTCTCGAAAAGCCCGCTCTTCAGTGAAAGACAAGGTTTGCATGGGCTTTCCCCATTAATTTCGTAATATGGCAGGACAATTTTGACCGCAATTTCCTCCACCTTACGCAAGAAAGACAACACACAATCATCACCAACAAACTCATAATAAAATCTGGTATTATTATAATATTTTAATTAATAACATGCCTGCTGTTATTGGCATATGTTTTTTGGTGGTGGGTGATGTCTTCAGGCAAGATTGCCTCAAAATCGGCATATATCACGAATGGCGGGGCGATTGTCTTGGAGTAATCTTTAAAAATTAAATTTTTATCTTTAGGGAGCGTGTACAAAGTAGTACCTATCTGGTTCTTACTGCATAGTGCAACATGTACGTTAAATGCTTTTCATGTCGAAAACCATTGAGACAATGAGGACACCAGTTCACTCTAATTTTAACACTGCATTCACTGTTAGTGTGTGAGTTCATTAATTTTGTAAGTTAAAAACTGCGGTATAATGGAAATTATCACCGTCTTCCAATAAAAGTAAGTATATGGGTTCACCACCCTATAACCTTAGATCGGTGAATAATATCTAATTGAGGATGATGTGGAATATAATTATCGTCAATTACATTTTCAGAAGGCTTAGCTGGGTTCTTTTTATAAATTAAAACATTTATTGATAAATTTAAATCACTATTTTTTCCTTTCAAATTTAGGGATATCACATAATTTCATTGGACAATCAGAAATGGGGGTCAAAATTTAACTCGTCAAGATAATTTTCATAGGAACTAACTCTATTTCTATTTATATGTACTACATTACGTTTTAAAAGGGCTAAAATACTATATATAAAGCACATATCGTCAGTGTTTTTGACGTTTACTATTGCTTTTTTAGAATTTAAAGCTGATGGGGTGGGGATATAACTATGTCCAGCTAGCTGCTAGCCTATTCATATGGGTAAATTTTGTTAATATAAAATCTATCTCTTTGATTTTAACAACCCGCCATCCGCTACCCAAATATGTGAACTTTTCTATTTTCTCATTTAACTTAGTGATACCCTCTACTAGAAAATTATCTGAAAAAACCTCTGCATTATTAGAGAAAAAATTATCTCTAATTTCCCAATCTTTCTCAAACTGGATTAAAACGGTGAATTGTATTTTAACTGTGCACATACCGTTTAATTTCGGTAATTAATTTATTTGTCATCTTATTTGTAATGAAAACTTGTACCAAGTTATCTTTTTCCATATTAAATCGTAAATTCTTTCTAGCCCCCTTAAAATCTATCTCAATTTCAGGTTCATCGTCAATATCAATCGAACCACCTATTTGATTATATATTGAATCACCAGTTGTATTAATTTTAACAATTTTAGAGGGAACACCAGACCCAAAACTAACAGCAGGCTGTTTATTATTATTTAGAATATTATTTATTTTAGTATTTAGATTCGTATTTAGATTAGTATTATTTACATTATTATTTACATGTTTTGCATTATAATTATAATTTATAGGTTTTGTATTTAGGTGTTTTGTAGTATTATGTGTTGATTGTTGTATTTTAATAAACAATTTCTTTTTATTTAAAGAGACACCGATTTAAATGCGATTTGTGAATATTATAAAACTCTATATATTTAATGCGTTGGGAAGTTTCGCATATTGGACATATAAAGTAGTTGATGCCATAGAATCTATGACCGTAGTATTTTTTCATATTTTTATGGCATATATTTCTATGATCATTTGATGACATGCAGTAGCGTGGGTATAATTTACCTGATAAATTATAAATATATATCAAATATATTAATAGATTTAAAAATTAATAGTTAATTGCATTTATATTTAATGTCTTTATTAACAATCTTAAGCAGTTTTTATCGCATAATAATTATAAAACGGAATAATAATCGGAATACATATATAATTTATTGTAATATTTTTATTATCAGAGGTATAAAATATGGGAGATATGAAATCATAAATATTATTATCATTGTTATTATTATTATTATTATT